>JAANDH010000228.1:323387-352539 GCA_011799765.1 Nymphaea thermarum | reverse complement strand
ATGTGGCTTTACGAGATCTCAGCTGGACCATTCGTTGTTCATCAAGAAAGGACCTAGAGGTACAGTTGTGCTAGTGGTGTATGTTGATGATATTGTTTTGACAGGTGAATGTGAGCAGGAGGTAGCTCTAACAAAGAAGTTTTTGCAAAAACACTTTGTTACCAAAGATCTTGGTCAGCTACGGTATTTTCTTGGCATCAAAGTTGCTCGTAGCAAGGAAGGAGTTGTGTTGTCGCAAAGAAAGTATGTTCTTGATCTTTTACAAGATACAGAGATGCTAGGAGCTAAACGAGCAACTCTTCCTATGAATCCACGGGTACATCTATATGAGGATGACTCAAAAGAGGTAGCTTCACAAGCCTACAGATCGTTAATTGGTAAGCTTCTTTATGTGACAGTGACTCGACCAGATATTAGCTTTGCTGTGGGAAAGTTAAGCCAATTCATAGAAAAACCAAAACAATCACATTGGGATGCAGCTATGTTGATTGTCAAATATTTGAAGTCCTCCCCTGGCAAAGGCCTTTTCTTCAAAAAGGATACATCTCTTGATGTTGAAGCTTACAGTGATGCAGATTATGCAGGCTCAATTGATGATAGGAAGTCTACCACAGGGTTTTGTGTGTTTGTGGGAGGAAATCTCATTTCTTGGAGAAGTAAGAAACAAAGTGTTGTTTCTAGGTCTAGTGCGGAGTCAGAATATCGTGCGATGGCTCAAACTGCTGCCGAAATGACTTGGTCTAGATCCCTACTTGAGAGTCTTGGTATTCCAATTTCTTTACCTATGAAAATGTTTTGTGATAAAAGAGCTGCCACCTACATTGCTAATAATCCTGTATTTCATGAGAGGACAAAGCACATTGAAGTAGATTGTCATTATATTCGCGATATGGTTCAAGGAGGAATCGTCTCCACTGTACATGTGTCCTCAGAGGATCAAACAGTTGATGTCTTTACTAAAGCCTTACCTATTGCAGATTTCTCTAGATGTTGTAACAAGCTGAGCATGATTAACATCTACGCTCCAGCTTGAGGGGGAGTGTTGAATAACATTTATAATAGGTGGTCTTTTGAATATTTAAAAGTTGTATTAACAGTCTTTATTAATAATTGTTTCAGTCTTGGACTGATTTTGTAATTTCTTTCTTTTACCCTAATTCTCATTTAACGTGAGAAGGGTGCATCCTAATGAGATAGTTCGTGCAGTTTTCTCTCTCTCTCTCGACTTCTTCTAGTCTCTCTTGCAACAAAAGTCATCATTGATTTGTTAGCTGAGTCTTGCTTTGGTTGTCATCTTCAGCATCAGATCCATCATATGCCTAAACTTGCCTAGCTTTTCTGGTGGTTTCAATCCATGGGGAACGCCAAACAGTAAGAAAAAGAGAGATGTAAGTGCTGGTGCTTTTTATGCTTATCGCTGAATTTGCTTGTTACCATTGAGATTATTAGCTTTAATGTCTTCTGATTATTTGTATGAACCTTGACGTTTGACAGAGGGACTTGACTGCACCTTATGTAGATGATGGTCTTATTGAGGTGGTAGGATTTAGAGATGGTTGGCATGGACTTGTTTTACTTGCGCCTAAGGGACATGGGACTCGACTTGCACAGGTACAATTGGTTTCCCTATGTTTCCAGTCAATTACAATGTTTAATTAAAAAATTGTGAGTGTAATTGTAGTCTCATACTTATATCGTTTCACAATTGTTTCTTTTTTCGAATGGAGAAATTCTATCTGATCCGGTAAAGCCATCCTACACTTGCATTTTACTACGTTAGCACCTTTTTACCGCATAAGGTGTAAGTAAATTCTTGTACATGGTTGCCCTTGGTTGCGGAAATATGTCAAAGTGATCTTCTTTGGAAGCCTTGAAATCACCAGGAACACTTGATATGGGTCATTAACAAGGCACCAAAGTTGGATAGATTTCGACAGCTGTTCAATCCAGGCTGTTGGAGTAGACAGGAAAAAAGAAAAGGAACAAAAGTACTGAAATCCCACTTGGCATGTTTTGGCTGCAAATAGCGGTTCTATACTCCTGAATTCTATAAACCAGGATCAAGGGAACTAAAATTGATTGCGAACACTCGAAAGCTGAACGTCGTTAGTAGTCTGCTATAAATTGGAATCGGGTCACAACTTGTGCATGCAGCCCAGCAAGTTGGACCACATATCTGGTTTGCCCAAGATGTCAGTGTACTGACGAGTGTACGCTGCCAACCTCGATGAAGGGTTCTTGTGGCTGGGCGAGATAAAAGGTGAAACAGATGGCAACCTGATTTCTAGTCTTCTGTTGTCTGAAGCAAGAAAAACTATGCGATTTTTGACCTCTATATTTATTTAGGAGGTGAACATGGCCATGTTGTATGTGGCATGCATACACGTGTACTTCTTATTTATCTGCTTGTGCAGATGTGCTTTTTGCTGAGCGCATACTAGATGCCTTCTGCAGAAAATGCTGAAATCTGGCTACTGCTTTCCATAAGATATATTGTGAATGCCACTTATATTTTTTGGAAAATGGGTATACCTTTTGCCATTGCCGTAAATAGCTTTTTTAGCAGTCACTGGCTTCTATAAAACGCTGCGTCAATGAATCTCATCATATATCAGCCTATTCACAGAGTTAGACATCAGCTTGATCACTAACATGAGTCTTCTAATTGAATGCAGTTCACTATTTACATACAATTGTTTAATCTTCTTCCTTTTTCTGCATGCGCCTGCATTGTCATTATTTTATATTAGTAGCAAGATCTGGTCTCGCAGTGACCCTCTTTGAACTTAACGCTCAAGCTCTACCCATGTCGACCCCTACCTTGCCCTTCTATTGCCACCTAATCATGAAACGAAGGCCGACATAAGATCAGCTTAAAGTCTGGTTATATGTTCTCAGCCTTGTGTTTTGATGAAGACTAGTATTTTGCATGCTCAAATTCCAATTTTATGATCTCTTGTGGTTATCTTGACGTAAACTGTATGTCCGTTAAGTGCAGAATTATTAAAGTACACAACCCTTGTCAGTTGTCATGCTGCTGCTACCTGAGATTTTCCATGGCGTTGTCATCCTAGTAGTCGGGACTCATCTGGCTTAAACCTTTTTTTTAATTCACATAGGGACAGGTGTCTTCCTACGCAGGTTGTCATAATTAGTCCTAATCCATTCCAGAATGAAATTTGCTTCTTAAAAACGAAAAATTTCATAATGTCAAACTGCGCCTGCATGGCTTCTGTATGTTTGTTGTGATAGGTCCTGAACTTTGTATAACAAGTTTGATTTGAAATGTTTTCAGGCACGTCGCGTACGCTTTGAGTTTCACAAGGGCGCTGCAGAGCACACATACATGAGAATAGATGGGGAACCATGGAAACAGCCTCTCCCTAGTGAAGACGATACTGTGGTGGTTGAGATTTCACACCTCGGTCAAGTCAATATGCTGGCTACTCATGATTGCAAAGCCAAAAGCGTTGACGATCCTAGCACTCCTTCTCCTCGTCGCGAGGATGAAGACGATGAGGACAGTATGGCGTCCGATGAGGAGTCCGAGGGGAGAAGGAAGTTTGGAGCGGCCGAGACTTTCAGATTTTCTTTTGATGATGATGTTCTTGCGCGCAACAGTTAGTGCTTCTCATTGCTATAAGCGTGGTAGATTTCCTGTCATTCGAAATCTGTAATTTTGTTGGTCCTCTTTCTAAGTTTCCTTTTGTTGGGTGGAATTTGATTCCCGATGTTTTCTTTTGAAATAAATAGAAAGAGGAAAATTGGCAAAACATGTTGTGTTTATGTTCAGTTCCTTCTCTAGGGTGGTGTGGATTCGACTCTCTTGTATACTCAGACGAAGCATCATAACTACAATCTGTTGGTCCTACAAACAGTACTTCTTTAATTATAATGCTATTATGTAGCCTATTTTTAAGATAGTTAAAAGGACCAACCAGCTGAAAATCAATCAGCCTCGTAAACATGAGCAGCCTTATAAAGTGAAATTTTCAGCTCAGCACAACATCGAGAAAAGGCGGATGGTTTCAGAAGATACCTTAAATGCTATATAAACCATTTCAATTGCACGGTGACTTTCAATAATCTCTTCATTGCAATGAAGTTAATCACCAACATGGCGGCATTAGTTTAAAAAGATTCCACAGAAACCATGATAGGCAGAAACTGTTTCTTTCTTTTTTCTTTTTTTTCTTTTTTCTGACTGGGAGGCTATTCTCACCGCAGAGTGAAGGATGAAGGCTCCTTCCTTCCTACAATCTTTCCAGGTTATAGGGTCTTCCTAGGGTATAGGCTGATTGGGGTGCCTCTGAGAGATGTCCATGCGCCCCTTTAGCAGCACATAGGGTTTGACACCACTGAAGTTGGAAACGAACACTGACCCTACCAGCTCTTATCCTACCATAGTGCCAACAGCTTCAGGGATTGTTTCTTTATCTTTGCACTTGTGTTCTAAGGGCAAAGAAATAAAAAATGCACAAAGCAGTTTAAACTAATATCAACCGCACCTGTGAAATCTTCAGCTATTGCAGCATTTTTTAGGCCTTTTTCATTAGTCCCAGAAGATATCTAGCTCCAGTGGTCCAATCAAAGTGAATTGGGCAGTGACCAGTCGAGAGCAAACTGATGTCACCAATGAACACGATAGGATAAAGATGAGCCGACCACAAGAAATGGAACTTCAGAAAACTTCTTGTCTCTCCCCTGCCACCGCCACCACCAGCAATACATTGCCGCCTGCAACCATGCTGTTCGCGCCTCGATTATGAACAGAACAAGATAGATGCAGACTGGTCATGCAGTCCCCATGATGGTGGCAAAGTGACATACGCTGCCGGAATCCGATGGGGACTGGGGACCCTCGCTAAACTGAGAGGCTCTTAAGAACCTAGAGCTGGGTAGGTGAGCCTGTGGTGAACGACGACAGAGCAAGGGTAATAAAATATTGGTTTAGTATGAATTTCATTTACTTAACTGCCCGAACTATACTAAAAGATAAATGAAAAAAACACAAAATTGAAGTGCGCTTTTATATAATGCCACAGAATGGTTAGCATTTTTAGCAAATTTTGGTACAATAATGCTTATTAATTAAAGACTGTAAATCATTGATAAAAGTCTTATAAAAGTCTTACGAATAAGAATGGGATACTAATTCAATAAACAAGCTTGAGAAATTTTCTATTAAAAAACTTAATCAATTCTTTCGTGTTGTTTTAGATTCTTATAACTAGAATTAGAAAAATATAAATGACATTGTACGTAATCTAAAAGTTTAAGCCTATTATTTTTGTCTCATTCTCTCTTCGTTGGAAGTGTTAATGTGGGTGGAACATATTCCTGCATCATTGAAGCACCAAGGACGAATATATTCGGCATTATTAAGAACCATTCATGCCTTTAACAAGTAGGAAATAGGACGAACCAGTAAAACAACATAAGCAGTCTTCAAATTGCATAAATCCAACCTACCAAATAAATAACTGATTTTTTTGAGAAATATTCTTCAGAAGCTGCATATTCATAAAAGAACACAAAATATCTCTCATAAACGACTATCCCCTTGATGAAATAATTTTTAGGTACTTTTGTCATTTCATATAAAAATTTTATGGTTTTCTGTTGATAGGCTGGTCTTTGAGAATGTTTGTCGAAAATTGGGTTTATTTGTTTTAAAAGTTAAGCAATGGAATATGGTAAGTGCTTTTTTCTATATTTTTTATATTTTAATTTGTTGGGGTATTATACCATCTTATTTTTATCTCGTTATAGTATCTCGGATCAAAACCCAGATATGGATCTACACGAGTTCGACCCGTTTCTATCGCTTCTGCCAGGAAGCCGCAGCTCGTAGTTATCGGCATCCTTTCCTTAACCATTTGGTCAATGAATACCAAAACCAACCCGCACCCACAGTATTCACCTTAAACCAGAAGGCTCAGAATTGCGTTCATCTTCCCACGTTTCGTCTACAATAGATTGTAGCCGTCCATGTTTCATCCCTATCGGCGACTCGGTCGGCTCTCCACGCGGAGGGAGCCGCCGGTTTCCTCAAATCCCACGGCGCTCTCTCTTCCCTATATGTTCCTCCCTCGGCTGTATTGCTTCCAAAGTTTGCGATATCCACAATTCCGAGTTCCTGTCATCAGCAAAGCTCATCCATATTCCGTCTTCACAACCGTTCCTGTCGATTCCATCAAGTTGGTCGTCTCAAATCCGCACGAATCAGGTTCCCGTTAATTTTCCGGCGATTTGATCAAGTGGGTCGTCTTTAACCCGGTCGAGTTCTTAGCCTTCCGGCGTTTCCGTGAAGTGGGTCGTTTTTAATCCGTTCGAAGAAGAGTCTTTTTTCTTCTACAAGTAGAGAGGGGAATGAGTCTCAGGCATGCAAGCAGGGTCTGCCTGGCATATGGCGGCAGGGCCTTCCAGGCGCTGAAGGACCAGGCGCCCAAGCGCGAGGTGACGGCGAAGATCGGCGGCCGGAAGGACGCCGTTACCTCTCGCCAGGCGAGGCGCGTCTCCGCCGCAATGGAGCCGGTGAAGAGGAGGGCCACCGATGAGAAGAACAGGCGGGCTGAGGAGTCGCTGCGTACTGTCATGTATCTCAGCTGCTGGGGTCCCAACTAAGCCTCTGAGAAGGAGAAAAACCCTCCTATTTATGAGAGTCAACACAGACACACAGTTATGATGAGTCTAAAGTTGTTTGGTTGATGTCTATCAATACTGTATAGTTCATATCTTGAGAAATAAATAGTGTGAAAGGGTAGATACTTGACCCTAATCTGTTTGATGTTTTCATATCTTGTTTTGTGTTTAGACCATAAGGGAGGTAGAAATGTGTGAAATGTTATTATTCTGAATGATAGACAGAGGACGAATTATATGAATTACTTTATGTCAAATTAAACTTCAGGCCAATTCTTGTTTCTGTTTGACTTTGATCATACCGTATGTATTTCGTAGTTCTTTTTCACAAATCGAGGATGTCTGTTTTTGAGATCCTTTTTAGATAACAGGGCTTGGAGCTCGAGATCTTATAAAGAAAGATATGGAATATAATCAGAACAGTTTATCGTCAAGGGGATGTCTCGGATGTCATCGTTGTTGAACACGATGGTTACTGTAGGAGAGATTCGCTTTCTCTGTTAACTCCTCATATCTCTCGTAAGATCTCCAAAAAATCACTGCTAAAAACTGTTTTTTTGTCCCTCGCCTTGCCGTTCTTGTGCTCTTCTCTTCTAAATATTGTTTTCTGTCACACCTAAATCTATGAAGGAGATCCTACTTCCCCAGTTGAGTGTTTTTAGCAGTTTTTACTCAAGCTGGACATGACTAACCTGAGGTGACAGCATCCAGTGTTGGTTAATTTCATTCCGTTTTTTTCATTTTTGATCACTCTGCTTCACTTCACTTTGCTTACCTTGCTTTCACTTTGCATTAAGAGTTTATTAATGAGCCGATTGTCCCTAAAATCTCATTACAATTATATCCTGTTTCAGCAGATTCGTTGCTGCTGATATGGTTTTCCTCAGGTCCACTTAGCTCCACCCGTGAAAATTCTATCCAGAACCCACCGATATAATGATTTTCTTAGTTCATCCATCATTTTCCCATTTCCTCTTGGGTTTTGTTGCCTTGATTTTTGAAAAAGTGATTTTTATGGAGATTTCATGTTAAGTCTAGAACGAGCTTGTTTCTAGCGGGCCATCTAATCCACGTCCAATTTAGAAAGCTAACTCGTCCACAGTGCTCTTGTCTAAAATTTTTTGAGGGATTGAGTAAGGGCAAATTGGTCATTGCAAGGTCTGTCTATTATAATATTTTGGAGTTTTGATCATGATATCATATTTTGGTCGTCTACTAAGGTTTATATATACCTTCAGACTGCACCCAATTCAGTGGGCCCCACAACTGAACTAGGCCTGGAGACCAACCAGGTTCGACCCACTACTGGCTTAGACCTGAGGCATGATGACTTTGTTTGGACCTGCCAAACCCAGTTTGAACTTGCTCGGACCAGTTTCTCATAGGTCTAAACTCAAGAAACCTAGTCTAAGCATGTCATGCTCGAACCAATCACACCAAGCTAAGTCTCAAGTAACTCGGTCTTGGCAAAGCCAACTGCACCCAGTCCCAGTGCACCAGCCTTAACTTGGTCCAAGGTCATATAAGCCCAACAGGACCCACTTAGGGGACGCCCCTCTCTATTTCAAATCCCCTATCATCAATATAAATCTTTTATCTAGATCCATATCCATGGTCGAGTCTACGATCCCTTCTACTTTGGATTTTGATCCAAACCCACAAGTCAAATCCAAGATCTACGATCTATCCTCTGTTCCAGATTTGAATCTCTACATCAGATCCCAACCCAAATCACTATTCCAATCTTTCATTCATAATCCTTGATCCAGCTTTTAGAAGCTCTTTATAAATTCATATTTCTATCCAAATAGTTAAGTCAGCCCTAAGATCCATGAACTGAATGTACAGGGTTGTGCCACCCAACACATGCTACAATCCATCTCAGGGCTTATCCAAGTTTCTCGCCTTTCTTCTTCTTCTTCTCTAAATGTAATTAGTGTCAATAGATCAAGTAAAATGCATAAAATCCATATTCATCACTATTGGTTAGTTCCATGCATATTTTATGTCCACAAACTTAGCTTTTGTTTAAAATCATTGTTCATAAATATGAAATCCAAGAAAATAAGTGAATTTCTGGTGCAAATCCTTCGGGAGTTATGCTCCCTTCTTTTTAAAACAATATCTAGATCTAGATCCATATGTAGTTATAATTCCAAAGGAAATGAGATTGAACTCAAATCCATTTTCAACCGCTCTACACACACACACACACACACACACACACACACACACACACACAAATGCAAAATCATTGAGATCTAATTTATTTACAACAACTAAACATAATCTTATAACCTGCATCCAAATATGAATTTGCATCAGATCCAAAACTCCATAAACACCAATCAAACTCATAATATCATATTTAAATTTTGTAAGAATTATTTATACTTTTAACACAAATTTAAAGTTCTTCAATTATTTTTAATCAAACACATTATAGGTATTAAATGTCCAACCAAACTTGAACTTCCCAAAATACCTCAATTCAGACACAATCAGTCAGTCCAAATCTATTTAGACTTATATATATAAAATCTCTTGCTAGAGCTGCTAAATAAGCCAAAGAATTTTTCACCAGAGCCCATAATACTTTTATTGTTCAACAATTCTATTTTCTTCGGTACGTCTTTTGAAGAGTATGGAAGGTCAGGGCCACCATGAAACACGATAATAGATGTTCCTGAAAAAATAAAACTTGTTAGAATGTTGGAATTAGTGTAATATTGAACTATTAAGGGAATGGTAATCCAAGTCATGAAAGTCATGAGATTGAACATCGCTAGAACACATACTTCCGCTGACATACATAGCACGGGGTTGTGTTGCTTCGACCAATTCTTTTATGCCAAAAACAGCCCAAGATGCACATAACTGCAATAAGAAGTAATGCACCGAGTGTTGCAAAACAACAAATTCACAACTTTATTCCATGTAAGACATAGCAAAAGAGAAAGGGAATATTCCAGAAAGCACTAACATATTTAGAGGGAAACAATGGTGCAACTGAGAATAACTTCCGGGGCGGAGCCAAGGTAGGGCTCGCATGGGCCCTACCTTAATTTTAAAAAAAAATTGCATGTAAATTTTAAAAATTTTCACTTGTTTTATATAAAAATTTTGAAAAAAATATTTCTGCACTAGTCAATGAGTCTTGGCCCCACCTCAATTTTTTTTAAAAAAATTACATCTAAATTTTAGAAAATTTTACTAATCCTATATAAAAATTAAAAAAATGATATTTCAGCCCGTATCAAAAGTTAGAATTCTTAATCAAAGGCTGGTCATGTTAACTACTGCAGTGCACTCGTCCACCATGATCGGGTGCGTTTTGCTCCATATTTAGCCAGATATGGTCCATTGGTCATGCTCATCAATAGGAACATGACTCTTCACCTCAATTTTTTGAGATTGTAGAGAGTTGCCCAACTTTTTTTTTTTTTTGATAATTTTCGTAAAACTAGGGTTTTGTCTTGTCTTGGACTCTCGGCGATTGAAGCTTGCACTATACAAAAAAAACACCCTTAAAAACTCTTGGGTTTTCTTGAACCTTTCCAGAGTTGAAAAAGAGAACTTTTCAACACAAGAATCAACTATAATGGAAAACGGAAAGTAAAATAAAGTTACAAAATAAGTATAAAGAATCAACTATAATATGGTATGGTCTTCTCCGTATGTCCTTCCGTTATGCTGATACGACAAGGATGCAGTTCCTATATATAAATAGCTTCTCAAGAAACCTGTCTATTAAAATATTATGAGAATCTCCCCATAATGTGACTCACCAGTCCCTTTCTTTTTACTTGGAAACAGAAGAGTCCTGTTGCTGTTTCGCTTCTTCTGCTGTAAATGTTGTTTTCATGATACATGTGCAGTTATTACGAACGAATGATTGGATGTTGGATCATTTTCTTGCTTAGTTCGAAGGTCTGGCCAAATTGATGCATTTGACTTAGTCGCTTGCACTTGCAAATTTTCGTGCAGAAAGAAATCTTTCTAACGTACGTAAAGGTTCTCCTTCCAAGTGAGAACCAGGTCGGCCTCAAAGCAAACACGTGACAAGATTTGTCTGGGTGGACTTTGACATCGGATGTAAGGCTTTTTGTTTCGAGTTCTAAAAAAAAAAAAAAAAAAAAAATCTCCCAAAAATCAAGTGAAGTTTTCTTCTTAAACCCGTGTTCTCTTTTATCTCAACTTACTTCTCTAATTTTTGATCGGACATTTTTAACTAGTTAAGATTATTCGCATTAGAAACTAATCTCAGATAAATTTCGAGTTACTTGAGAGCATGAAAATTAAAAGGAAACTTTTGCCCTAGGTACTTCAGTATAAAGAAATATTTCCCTTTGGATAAAATAGACAGGACTTTGCACGCATTTGGGTTCGGTGTAGATTTAACCTAATTGCAACGACCCTTTAAATAAAACAACGAAGACGACCCGTGAAATGCTTTGGGGATTGGATTTGGATGCATTCGTTGCGTCTTGCAAAACTGCATCACTGAAGGCCATCACCTTTATTGATGTTCCCTAAAAACATCACTAAAAACAAAGAAAGATGAGATTTTAAGTGATGTTTATAGAAAACATGACACTAAAAATTGAAGACCTTTAGTGGCGGTGACAAAAAAAAGGTAACTGAAGACAAATGAAAAGTAACATCTTCACTGAGACCCTGTGGAAAAACTTTACTGAAGGCTTCCAATCGGGGGGATTGTCGATATGCATTTACTCATGTTTCTATTAGCAATAGTTGTGTGGCTTCTACCAATTTTTTTTTACAATGAAAAGCAAGCTAAGATGCGGACAAGTGTAACAAGAACTAATACACCCAGTGTTGCAAAACAACCAATTCATAATTTTACTCTAGGTAAGACGGAGCAAAAGGGAAATGAAATATTCCAGACAACTGTTGGGATTTCTTCCCTCATGCATACACAAAACCAAATATGTATGCCCTAATCAAAACATGATCATGCTCATGCTAAATCATTGAATTAAACAAAACTTGAACTGAAGCGGAAGCGTACCTGAATCCATCTGAAGCGCACGGGACGGTAGATCGCGGTAGGATCTTCCAGAGTACGTGCGGCGTGCTTGAGGTCTCCCTCAGATGGGGAAGAGGAAAACCCTAGAGACCAACGTCTCAGACAACCATTGCACGACCCCGAGGACCACTACCATTTTATAATGAGGACAATTACGGATTCCACCCATCAAAGAGTCTGTAATTGCGTACCGGTATCTATACATTTCAAAATTACCCCATACCATCTAAAATGACGTAATATCCCAAAACGCAATCACATAAGCGGATATTTACGTTAAGACAGCCATAATGTCTGAAATTCCTCATAGACATATGCCGGCCCACCAAATGATCTTACAATCTCCCACTTGGGCCAAATATGTCTTTATACATTCAGACATTACACAAAACCTTAGGAGCTCATAATTGTTATCTTATTAAATGTCATTTTCACCAATCTCGTCCATGACCATATCAACACAGAACCAAAACGGTTTTCGCTATAATAAAATTAGCTAAACCTTCAATGATCACAAATGTTAACATAATCAATGACATAGATCTGATATGGATGTAAAGCATGAGAATTACATGTAATGTGATTACAACATGCCTATTCTCAACTGGTCCAACTTTAAAACCTTATGGAGATCAAAACATAAACACATAATGGAATCAAAGAACTTTAAACTTTATTCTGCAGAAAAACTGAATATGTGTCCATACATAAGAGCAAACAAAATACAAACTCCCACTAAACCAAGCGGATCCGCAATCATAGAGTTTGTCCCAATATGCTCTAAAGACACCTGACCATTCTGTATCCTTTCTTTAACAGCCAAAAACTTAATGTCGATGTGCTTCGACTTTGACAAACGGCTGTTATTAGAGTACATGACTGCTGAATTATTGTCACACAATAACCTTAGTGGTCTTTCTATACCACTCATAATGTGCAGCCCCGTGACAAAATTCCGCAATCACAAAACCTGATTGGATGTCTCGTAACATACTATGTTACTGTATTGGCACCCAACAAAGTCAGAATTTGAATACCCAATGATCTCCCACTGGTCTAACTTCCTGTATGTGAGCATAAAATCTTATGTTCTTTGTAAGTACCTCAAAACTGTTTTGGCTGCTTTCAAATGATCCATACCAGGATCATTTAAGTATCTGCCTAACAATACAACGATAAATGCAATATCCAGACAAGTACAAACCTGAGCATACATAAGAATTCCCACGGGAATCCTTTCCATTTCCTTAGATTCAATTTCACTTTTAGGGCACTGTTTGAGACTAAACTTGTCTCCTTTAACAACTGAAGTATCTCTTGGTTTACAATCCTTCATGTCATATCGCTGAAACACCTTGTCAATGTAGGCCTTTTGTGATAATCCAAGAATACGCTAGGCTTTGTGCTAGGCTCCAGTCCGAGAACGATCTCGAAATATTTGGATCCCCAATACAAAAGATGCACAACTAAGATCATTCATGTCAAACCTTGTTGACAAAAGTTTCTTAGTTTCATGCAATATGCCCACATCATTACTTGCCAGCAATATATCATCGACATATAAAACCAAGAAGATAAATTTGCCCCCACTAAACTTTTGGTATACACATTCATCAACCATATTAGTCTCGAAGCCAAATGAAACTATAACTTGATGAAATTTGTAATACCACTGACAAGAATTTTGCTTTAGCCCATAGATGGATTTCTTGAGTTTGCAGACCATTTTCTTTGCATCACCTGAAGCAAAGTTTTCTGGTTGCACCTTATAGATCGTTTCATCAATGTCTCCATTTAGAAACGTTGTCTTAACATCCATCTGATGCAGCTCTAAGTCAAAATGAGCTACAAGTGCCAGTATAGTCTTGAAAGAGTCTTTCAACAAAACTGAAGAGAAAGTCTCTGTATAATCAATGCCTTCCTTTTGAATAAAGCCTTTTGCAACAAGACGTGCCTTATGCCTTTCGATGTTTCCTAACGAATTCGTTTTGGTTTTAAATATCCATTTACAACCAATGGGTTTCACATCTTCAGGCAAGTGAACAACTTCTCATACGTCATTATCCATCATGGACTTTATTTCCTCATTCATGGCATCCATCCACTCAAGAGATTTAGAGCTCTTTATTGCTTACTGGAGGTTGACAGGATCATCCTCCATTAAGCCTATATCAACATCATGTTCTTGGAGATACACAAAATCATTTGAAATTGTATTTCTCCTCTCTCTAGTGGATCTCCTCAGTGGCACCTTTACTTGAATTTCTTGAGGTTGTTGAGTTTGTTCTTCAGTTCTTTGAATAGGGAGGTCGACATCATTGTCTTCTTCTAAATATGTTGTTGGAACAATGCCAGGAATAAAGACCTGACCATTGCTTTCAACATCTGTATGAGTAGACTCACGTCTATCTTCAAAGGCAATGCTCCTAACCTGATCACCTCCCCCAAACTCAATATCCTCAAAGAAATGGGCATTTCCCGTTTCAAAGAAAGACTTACTGGATGGATTATAAAACTTATAACCCCTTGACCTTTCAGAATACCCAACAAAGTAACAGCTAACCGTCTTGGAGTCCAGTTTCCTTTCGCTTGGCCTATATGGTCTCGCTTCAGCTGGACTCCCCAAATATGAAAATGCCTCATACTTGGCGTTTTGCCTGTCCATAATTCATACGGGGTTTTCGGTACTGCCTTTGATGGTACTCTGTTGAGAATATAAGTTGTAGTCTTTAATGCTTCTCCCTAGAGGGACTCTGGTAAAGAAGAATGATTAATCATACTCCTTACCATATCCATAAGAGTCCTGTTTCGTCTCTCAGCTACACCATTCATTCTGGGAGAGCCCGGCATGGTGTATTGAGGAACTATACCACATTCCTCTAGGTACTTAGCGAAAGGCCCTGGACGTTGTTCACCTGATCCATCAAATCTACCATAGTATTCACCACCATGGTCAGATCTAATGGCTTTAATCATTTTGCCTAATTGGATCTCAACTTCAGCTTTAAATGATTTGAAAACGTCTAAGGATTGAGACTTCTCATGAATCAAATACAGGTAACCATAACGAGAGTAATCGTCTATGAACATGATAAAATATTGTTGTCCATTCCAACAAGCTGTAGGGAATGGGCCACAAACATCCATATGAATCAGTTCTAAGACGTCTGAAGCTCTACTTGCACCTGTTTTCTTAATGTTTGTTCATTTTCCCTTTACACATTCAATGCAAACATTAAAGTCTGCAAAATCAAGGGACTCAAGAATTCCATTTGACACAAGCCTTTTAATCCTCTTTTCAGAGATATGTCCTAAGCGCTTATGCCACAACACAGCAGAATTCTCATTGGCCAATTTCCGTTTAGTACCACTGGACGTAACGTGCAAGGTTTCATTATATGAAGCAACCGTATCAAGCAAATAGAGGTTATCGTTACTTGACAAAGAACCAGTAGCAATTAAATTTGAATGCAGAAACAACTTAAATCTATTTCCTCCAAACGAACAATGATAACCAAATTTGTCCAACGAGGAAATAGAAACCAAATTTCGTCTAAAAGACGGTACAACATAAGTTTCTGTCAAATTCAAATAACAACCAGTTTTTAGCAATAACCAAAAATCTGCTATGGTTTCAACTTTCGCCTTCTTGCCATCGCCCACATAGATAAATCTTTCAGCATCATTTGGCGTTCGACAATTTAGGCAACCTTGCACAGAAACATTTATATGAGTAGTAGCACCCGAATCTACCCACCAAGTGTGTCTAGGTACTGAAGTTAAATTAACCTCAGAACAAACCAAAGCGAGAAGTGTACATTTCTTTTCACGCCATGCGTGAAACTTAGCACAATCCTTCTTTATATGACCTTCACCCTTACAAAAGAAGCAGCCTAATCGGCCTTCCTTATGCTTCTTTTGTTTTCTTAATGGATGACCGGTCAACTGCAACTTTCTTAATAGTCTTTCTTTTCTTACTTTCAAAAATCGAATCATTTAACTCATGAATAGTACTCAAATTTGCAGATATCATGGAAGCAGAACTCACTGTACAAAGAACAAAATACCAAACATGCTCACAATCAATACATGTACAAAGATGAAACAACAAATATAAATGAATTTAACACAATGACCCGAAACCCATCACAAGGTACCGGTGCAACGTTAATATCCAATCTTTGGATTGAAATACTAAGTGCAAGTGGTATTCTTGGTCAACAATGAATATAGATAATTAACCATGTCAAACAACGAGCCTATCTTTGGATTGACTCGCCATTCACATGGAAACCTAAAAAATTATCATATATTCATTGCCCTGTATACTTAGACCTGTCCAAGCAACAATCCTCCTTTGGGTTGATCATTGCCCGCATGGATCAAGTATACCATCATCTAATGTTCAAAACAGGCAAATTCGCACAATAGAGGTCACTTTGGCGACATATAGGTACAAAATTACTCATTTCGAATAATAGACATGGCCAAAGATCAAATTCATAATCCAAACATTCATCTAAAGTACACCCACAATTTTAATAACATGCAAAAAACATGATACATGAATTAAAATTTAGATACAAGTTTGTTCTACATTAAATCCAAAACCAAATGATTCAACGAAATGAACCCAAAAGTGTCCAAAATTTTATGAACCGGTACCACAATTGTGTTTAAGTGGGTCAAGAACCACAGAATCGGCCTTAAAATGGCCCGTATCGGTCTTAAACCACAACTAAAACACCCACATAGCCCTCAACGGAGCTGAACCGGTCTAAAAATTGGACGAACCGGTCAAAAATAAACCGTATCGGTTCCAAAACCCACTGAACCAGTTAAAATTGGCTAAAAAACGGTTTCAAAACTCAATAAACCGGTCTGAAAGCCCTGAATCGGTCTAAATATTAAGTGAACCGGTCTGAAAATTCCCGAATCGTTTCAAAAATCAACTGAATCGGTTCTGAAATACCTGAATCGGTTCCAAAACTGAAGGAACCGGTTCGGTTTTCAAACCAAGCCGTATGGATACGGGGCGGGTCCGACGGACCCGACCCGGTCCGAAAAATTTAACACACGCGGGCGGAAGCGGGCGGCAAGCAAATATTTTTTTTTTGATGGATCTGGATCGGGTCTGTCCGGACCCGACCCGGTCCGACCCAAATTGATCGCCCGAGCTTCGTCTCCAACGCTCGCCTGCCGAACGGCAGGCGGGCGATGGAGTTCCGCCGGCAGGCCACCCAACTCCGTGGGTGGCCGCCGGCGGGCGCCGCCAGGACCGCCGGAGGCCGGCCATCGCCTAACGGTCGGCCGCCTCCCGCCAAAACGGCGGAATCCGGCGGTTCTTGGTCCCATTGCATTCTGCCCTCTTTTTTCCTATATTCGGGCGGCTGAAGCGACGGCCAGAAGCCACCGGCAGGCTGAGGGTGGGCATCAGTTGGTCGCACGGCTCCATCTGGCGACGGTGGACTCCCCGGCGAGGCAGGATGTGGCCGGACAGAGGTGGGCGAAGCCCTTTTCTCCCGCCATCATCCCTCGCTGCCGACCCTAGCCCTACAGAAGCGTCTTCTTCCTGCGACGGAAGGCAGGGAGCCACCGGCGGGCCACCCAACAACGTGGGTGGTCGCCGGCGGGACATGCCAGGGCGGCCAGAGGTCGGCCGACGCCCATCTGAATGGCCTGAACCCCGCCGCCCGTCCCTGCCGTCGCCAGGGAATGCTACTTGTATCTAGAAACACTAGAAACATCTTTTTGTGTACAGGTGTGCGCATATAACCAGCTTCGGTACTTCAAGCTTCGGCACAAGACAAAACTCTAGCATCAAGAAATCTCTCAAAAAGAAAAGGAAAAGTAGGGCAAAAAGTGCGTACAATCCCAAAGAACTGAGGTGGAGAGTCACGTTCGCATTGATGAATATGACTAGTGGGTCATATCTAACTACATACTGACCAGAATCATTACACATTCCCGTCCATGCACAGGGATATGCATATAACCAGTTTCGCGATCATGGTGGGAGATGGTCGGTGCTGCTCTGCTTCTTTTAATCCTCGATGGGGACATAGCTCAACTGGTAGCAGATGTGATCAGAGTACCCATGGTAGGCCTTGAAGCGGAACGCTCTGCCATCAATTGGTCGAGACAAGATCAAGATGATTGAGAGGAGGAGGAGCATAGCCAATGGGAAGGAGTTAGAGGGCAGCATGGGGATCAGAGGTCTCCTGATGATACCCTCTGGCTCCCTTCCATTGGCTATGGCTATCCTCCTCTCGATCCACTTGATCTTGTCTCAACCAGTTCGACAGCAGGACGTTCAGCTTCGAGGTCCACCATAGGCACTTTGATTACATTGCTGGTGGTTGAGCTCTGTCGCCAAAGTGTCAATGGAGGGCTGGTCAGAGGAACTAACTCTTCCGCCATGATCGGGCGCTTTGTCGGTATTTAACCAGATGTGGCCTAGTAGTCATGTTCGTCAGTAGGAACATGACTTTCCACCTCAATTTTTCGGGATTGTGTGCAGGTTGCCATTCTTTTCTTTTTTATGTTGAGAGATTTCCTGAAACTATGGTTTGGTCTTGTGCTGGCAAAAGAAAATTAAAAGAAAGATCATATATTAAATCTCTTAATGAGCCCACTTTAAAGTGGTCCTTATTTTTGAATCCCTTGTCAGAATCCAAAGGTCCTTCATGGAGGCAAATGTCATGTAGAATAAAAACAATTGAATGTTGTCTATGTGAATGAAAAAATAACTATTAAAAAAAAATAATAGGTCTTTAAAAAATTCAGGTTTTCTGACATATCATGCCATTTTATATGTACGAGAACAAGCAAGTCACATTTTGACAACATTAATTGAAATAAATGCAAGTTGTGAACGATTTTGACATATTCTAAGCATATCTTAATAAATACTTTAGCTGTACTAATTTTGTGTCCAAAACAGAAGCAAAATTCAACTCTACCCATGATCAATTCGTCAAGAAAATATATTAAATAACCTAGAAGCAAATAAAGATATAAATTAAAAAAAAAATGGACCCTTACATGGACATACCATAGTGCTATCGCTTCGTTAAACATTTATGGAGAGGGGCTTCCTTACGTCATATAAACAAGAAGACATTGCAATTGCATGAGAAGAAATGGTTCCATTTGCAATGAATAGAGATTCTCAAATAAAAAAATGGACACAATCATTTACATGTAACTTTATATATAGCTAAAAACTAGTTTAGGAAGTTTTTCTGATTATCGAAAATAATTTAGCTTATATTGAAAAAACAAAAGGAGGCTTGCCTAAACAACTCAAGAAACAAAAATATCAAACTTCAAGCAAGTTATAGATAGAAAAAGAAATGAGAAACGAAAGCACACCATAGCAAGAAATTACTGCTTCATGACATTCTGAACAATTTCTTGATACTATACAGTAAGAAGAAGGGACAGTTGTATTGTACAAAGAAGAACTTTAGGTTAGCATTTTATAACGAAAGCACCAACTTCATATGGTAACTATAGATTCAAAAGAATTAAAGTGAAATCATAGCAAAAGAAGCAATTATAGGTATGAAAGAACTACTTGGTAGGAAAATGCCTTTTATAAGATAATTTATTTTCATATTTTATGCCCAAAAAAGGCATTTTAGGAAATTTATGGCACGTAGAAGGAGATGACTTTATTTCCCTGTTTATCTTTATTGCCTACTGAAGAAATGAATAGGATGCTTCATACTATTGATTTGCCAGCTTTCTATTTACAAAATCTAGTGTCACAACTCACTTTAGATAGAAATTGTTTTTATACCTAATGGGATTGGAATTCGCTGTGGGCATCACACCATTAGGGGTGTCCTGTAATAAAGGAGACTTGGGCCTACTAATTTGATCCACAGGCCAACATTTGCTATGGTAGGTTCAGGCAAGCTATCGAGCCAGGCGTCAGCGACCGATTAATAATGAAGAAGCAAGAAGCTTGATGTTTCAATTATTTGCTTAAACTATAATGAAGTGTCCATAGGATGTCAACCCAAAACCAAATTACTTTCTACCAAGATGTGATAGAAACTTTGATTGAATGAGGCGGAATAAAATTTGTGATGCAATAAGAGAGAGAGAGAGAGAGAATGTGGGAAGTTGAAAATAACATAAATGAGTGAGTTGGATCTTAATTTTGAACATCAGTTTTAAAATTTTTATTTCTTTAAACTATTTGTTTCCACGATGTTTTTCTTATAGAAACAAACAAAATGAAAGAACCAAAAATAGGGTCTAATACTTAGCAGTTTTCGCAGCCATAAGGAAGTGAAGCATTACTAGGGAGTTTAATTCCTCAAGATATAAGGATTAATGTGTATTAGAGAACGACGTTTCAGATTATAAATGAGATTTAAAGAATTTGGAGACATACTTTGATTAGACCATTGATTAGTCTTTCAAATATATTAAAGCTGCAATGTCTATAGTTTTTAATATAAGAAGAAAATAAATTTTCAATTGTCGTTGGGCGCAGTGACTCGGGTCTAGTGGGCACCTCATATGGTTGAACTCAGGTCCACCGAGATTCACATGTAAATTCAAAGTTTTAGCTACCCCACAGAGCCCCGACCTATCAATGCCCTTGGACCCACTGACTCTGAAGAAAAGGGCCATCGTTGGATCCAGCACCTGATAAGTTTGTGCACCCAGTTTAATATTGAAAAAAGGAAATATTAATTTAATGCATATTCAAACGGATTATAAATCCACATAGCATTTGAAATGAAATAATAAGAACGCCATGGTTTTTTTTTTTTATATATAACTATATTGTTTCATTGTTAGTTTTTCGATCTGGATATCAAAAAAATGCACCCGAGCCAAGAGACTTTGTCGCTCACTTAATGCCATAACGTTTATGCCTGCTTAGACTTATGCAGGGCATGGCACCTGTGCATTAAGCCAGCAACTCACCTTATCCCTTTCATTGGTGCAACAACTTATACCAAAGACTTAGGAGCCTTGAGGCTGTTTGCATAAGAGGAGGCACTACATTAGCTATGACTACACATGTGCTTTTCTTTGCATTGGCAAAGATCAAGACGATGGATTATGGAAACTGTTATGAGCAAAAATCAATGAGCGGTTTTGTTGATAATGAGTATCTTGTAACAACTCCTTAAAATAAGGAGTTATCTCTTCTATAATGCCTATATAAGAGATTGACATAATTGATTAATTTTAAGACCGATGGTCTTTCGTGGGTAAAGAAAATATTCTCCACGTTAATGCTCTAAGCTTCTTTCTATTATTGTCTTATGTTTTTCAACATGGTATCAGAGCAGGATTTGGAGAAGAAGATCAACGCCCAAAGATGGCTTGCATACGACCAAAGAAATCGCTGCCTTCTTCACCAAAGCAAGGACTCGGTCTTGTGAACAAAATCTTCAAGAATCAAGCTTGAGATTTTTGAATTGCTGCAATAGCATGATCTGAGTCCACAAAATCTCCATGGCAAATTTGGACTTTGTGAAACACCGTCCAATTTGAGGGAAGATGAAAAAAATGATAAGGATGTCAACATCATGATAAGGATTCGTTTGAAAAGAATCATGGCAAAGATCAAGACATGGATTATGGAAACTGTTATGAGCAAAAATCAAGGAGCGGTTTTATTGATAATGAATATCTTGTAACAGCTCCTTAAAATAAGGAGTTATCTCTTCTGTAATGCCTATATAAAAGATTGGCATAGTTGATTAATTTTAAGGCTGATGGCCTTCCGTGGGTAAAGGAAATATGCTCCACATTAATCTCTAAGTTCTTTTTGTTATTGCTTTATGTTTTTCAACAAAAGATAGCTCCCGCGCTTCAATTAGTAACATCGCCATTCAAATCACCTGGTACTCAGATCCATGTACCTTCTCAAAGCCAAAACCAGAAGTAACAAGCGACCTAAACTGAGCGCACGCGCCTACCCAGAACAGCTAACATATCGTCAGGGGTTGACAATCTAAACTAATACATGTTCAAATCAAAACCTCATTCAAACCAGCACGCTTTCACCGCAACAAAAACTACATCAGCACGCTCAAAACCGAATGCCCAAAATCGCCGGAGGGCTGAAAGAAATTCTCGGAGGGGAGAAGAGGAAGAGCCGACCTGTGCGGAGGGGAGAAGGGAGGAGCAGACGCTGCAGGCCTGGCGCCTGCAGCTCTGTTCTGTGGCTGGGAGAAAATCCAAGCCAACTTGGAGCTTGCTGGAGCTGCTGAGAAGTGCTGCGGAGGGTAGGAGGTAGTAGAGAAGCTCGTTCTGGGAGGGGCAGAAGCCTGCGAAACGAGACGAAAGCAGACAATGCAGAAATTTTGTCCACGGACAGAAATTCACGGATGCGTGTCCATGCCCTCACCCTCACTCTCGAGAGCGCGGACATTTTCGCTCGGTTTGTTAAGTGCGGAGGACTTTTCAAAGAGGCAGAAATAAGTCCGCCCGCAACCTCCATAAGGGACCTTGAACGGCAGCTTCCAGCTGCTCATCGTCGCAGTTCGATCAACTCTGGCGGGACATCGATGTGGGGCTGGGCAGGAGGCCGAGTGCCTGACACCAATTTTATTATATGGTCTAAGTTGCGTCTGGACGGCAACTGCTTCAGCATCTCTTTGATGACAACGTTAGAGAATCTACCAAATAGTTCCTGCACACAGGGATGGGTTTCAACGCAGTAACAAAAGTCGGTTCTTCACGCTTCAATTCGTCATTGAGTTGCCAGAAGAACGAGATGACTTTTATAGCGGCCTTGCCTGACACCAACTTTTATAGCGGCCTTGCCTGACACCAAAGAGAACTAAGCAAGACATCTTCTCATTTAAAACCATCAATGACTTCACATGTCGCCATACCGTCTTGGCTTGGGTGAGGAACATGTTGCCATACCGTCTTGGCTTGGGTGAGGAATTTTACGCCTAGCATCACATCAAAATTATTGAGTGGTCAAGTTACACTTACCCAATCAAAGCTTTATTTCTGTTTTGATTTTGATGGCTTCCGCTTCAACTAAGGGTGGGTATCGGGCCGGGCCGGGCCGGGCCGGGCCAGCCCAGTAAAAACCGGCTCGATCCGGCCCGTCGGGCCAGCCAGCCCGGCCCAGGCCCAGGCCAGGCCCGATAACATTGCCGGGCTTGGCCGGGTACCGAGCCTGGCCACCAAAAATAAGGCCCGGCCCGGCCTGTTGGTGACCCGCCGTCGAAGTCGCCCATTCCCTCTCCGCTGCCGAACCTTCCCGCCGGCGTGCTGGGCGACAGGCCTGACGACTTTTCATCCTTCTTCTTCATCGTCCTCGGGCTTTGGCAGTTCGATCGGTCGATCGATCGATCGACATATCCTTCTCTTCTCCACGGTCATCTCAAACTTCTCCATGGCCATCGCTAGATTTGCAGAGAAGGAGGGAGAAGAAGAGGAAGCTAGATTTGCAGAGAAGGAAGGAGAAGAAGAGGAAAGGGGTTAGGGTTCGGAGAGGGAGGAGGCATCGAGAGAGAGATAGAGATGGGGAAGAGGGGATCGCTGAACGCGAGTTTGTCTGCTCCACCCTCGTTGTCATCCGCGTCCTCCGCCTCGTCGAGCCCATCGGCATGATCTGCTTCATTTGGGCCTCCGTCGCCAAACCAGGGATGTCCTAATGGTGGTCGCCCAAATCGGAGATGGTCCGATTTTTTCCTTTGTGCGTGCGTCTGCCTCATTTTTGTTGTGTGTTGGGTTTCCTTGCTGCATAGCCAGGGTGGAATGAAACGGCAAGAAACTTGCTGTTCCAAGTTTTGAACGGAGAGGGAGAGGAGGCTGGAGGAGGAGAGGGGGAGGGAGAGGAGGAGAGGGGAGAGGAGGAGGGAGACGAGGAGGAGAGGGGGAGATGGGGAGGGAGAGGAGGCTGGAGGAGGAGGAGAGGGGGAGACAGAAAGGAGAGGGGGAGCGGGAATAATTTGCGGGAGGGGGTCGGGGGGAGGCCGAGAGTCGGGCCGGCCGGGCCGCCACCGGGCCGGCCTATCTGGCCCGGGCCCAATTGGGCCGGGCTGGGCCGGCCCGATGGCGGCCCGGCCCGACGCCCAGCCCTAGCTTCAACATCCGTCGCCGAAGGGACAACATTGATGGCTTTCACGTGACTGACATTTGGCTTCACCACAAGGTCAAAATGCCCCACTAGGCAGCTAGCCACAAAATTGTGGGTTGCTCCTGCATCCGCCAAGGCATGAGTGGAAACTTCGTTAAACAGGACATCAACATACAACATCTCGGGACTTAAGGCAGTGTCCTTAGGAGGCTGTTGTAGAGTATTTACCCGATGAAAGGGGTTCATGCATGCTGGGGTTCCAATAGTGAGCGCTCTTGACTCATCATCAGACACTTGGATGACCGCATTCATCTCCTTCCTCTGAGAGTAATCTCTCGCACAGTGAAGACCTTTGCAAATGAAGCACCTAGAATAGATTGAGGATTTGGTGGGTATGTCTCTTTGGCCCTCATTCTTTTAACTACCATCTTTCATTTTGGCCAACTTATACTGCTTTTGTGGCTGATTCTTAAAAGTTTCGCCACTTAACTGTGCACAAAAATCTAAGAGACGATCGGCGAGATGATCGGCCACTGCTACAGCAGAAGGCAAGTCCTTAACTTCTTGCCGATGGATTTAGTCTGAGCCCACGATTGATGACCACTTATAAAGTAAAAGAGCTTGTCTTCCTCTGTCATGTTCTTTATGTCAAGCATTAATGAAGAAAATGCCTTGACATAATCTCGAATGAACCCGATCTGCTTAAGCCGTCGCAGACCTTCCCGAGCAATCCACGCCACGTTTGAAGGTAGGAACTGATGCGTAAGTTCCTGCTTCATTTTGACCCAAGTAGAGATAGGTGCCTTGTCAGTGTGACTATCCTCTTCTAGCTTGGTCCACCACCACAACTTGGTGTCACTGTGCAAATACATAGCTGCTAGAGTGACTTTATCCTCATCTTTGGTATGGACAACTTTGAAATACTATTCTATGTTCCAAAGATAGTTCTCCAAGCCTTTCTAACACCGAGCACCATAAAAAGCTTTGGGCTCCACGACCTTTATCTTTGAAGTCTCCCCTAGGATCGTTCCCAGTGCACGACACACAACAATAAGTTCTGCCAGACTAGTCTAGTTTTCCTAAGCTCGTTGTGAAGGTCATCAAACAGGTCATCCGACCAAACAGCAAGTTCTTTAGTCTGATCCTTAAGAAGTGCCAAATGCTCTATGATCCGATGGCTGTCTGATGAAGCAGAGGACACTTGAGTCATCAACGAGCCAACAAATTCCTTCAAGCGAGTGAGTCTCGACTCCCGAGTCTCAGCACCAGTAGTCATAGTTACACTCTAGGCTCTGATACGAATTATTACATGGATGAATTTTTCTTTCATTTTCAACCTGCACGGCGTAAGTCTGCACCCTACACTTACCAGCCAAAGCACTGCCCATATGAAAACTCAAAAGAACAAGGGACAGCCAGCTTTGCCTCAATTCGAGGACTTAGTTTTTTCTTCACAAGCAAAACTTACAAGACTCAAAGCAATACATGCGATCAATCTATACACTGCTTGGCTCGGTTTAAATACCCAGCCAGAGCTATTACATTGTTTAAATTCAAAACCAAAGCGGCAATAATATCCCGCTGACATTCAAATGTAGCCATGGGCTCAAACCGCCCGTCGGCCACTTGTCCAAAGCGGTTGGCCATGAGCACTGCTGCCCGCAAGGCCGCAAAGCCGCTATCTGACACCTGATTCCACGGTTTGCAACCGCTTGGTGCAGCCTGGCATTGCTGCCCGGCTGCCACCTAACAAAACTCATTCCCTCCAAAGCACCCCATTCAAATCCATGCCATCTGACGCTACCAAGTGTCCCAGCCTTCTCTTTCAGAGTGGCCAGGTGCTGAGGGGCCAACTGATTGCTAGGTAAATGATAGAATGAGGAAATTAATCATAACTAAGATACTTTAACCACCTGTTAATAACCGCTTAAGCTCATTAATAATTAAGTTAAACTACAATTAATTAATTAATTTCAATTACTAACATTAATCAATTGAATACAAATCATGAATTGGATCTAGACCTGGACAATGTCAAGAATCCAGCAACAATGTTAAAACGGGACGGGGGGCGGGAGATCAGGGAAGATGTCAAGCTGGACACAGTCCACTTTGTGGGGGTTTTTCTTCTATTAATTCGAAGATTACAATGAGTTGACAATTAGAACTCACTATGCGTAACACCATCCCATGGTTTGGAATCACAAACAACAGCTTAACTATTGAGATTGTATTCCGAGATTGGTTCCAGTTTCAAGGTTCAATTAAATTTTAGTCGGATGCCTTGGCAAGAAATTGCTTATACATGATATGCTCTCGCGACTAGATTATCATGTTAGTGGCAAGAAATTGGATAAATTAGGCACCAAATCAGGTCCAAACACTTATTTCTTACTACATTCGTGATTTATTTATTATCAGATATCTAAAGACAGGTATACATTGAATAAATGGAGGGCACGGCCCTAATACGTATGGCTACGATAGCATATGATGAGTAATGCCTGATGATAATTAATATCAGATATAGGCTGTGGGATTCACTTACCTGGAGATGATTTCAGAAGCTGATGTAAGATATGGCAAAACTCATCCGCTAGCTCGAATGAGAGTTGAATGGACTGTGATCTTGATATATTGTATAGAGATCTGAATTGTCAGTAAGCAAGCAGTACTGTGTTGTTTGTATCATGTCGGATATTTGCTATCTCCTCTTATTCGTGACCAGCATTTTTCAATGTATAATTTTTTGTTGTGTTTTTCTATGCAAATGCATGACCTCAACACGTTTACAGCATCGGCAATAGCGGGTTTTACCATGAACGGACTTGACTGAATAGAAGTCAGTTGAGCCTAACTATAAAAAGGTAGGGCAGGTATATATATATATACACACACACACGAGAGAGAGAGAGAGATTAGGTCAGAAATAAAAGCTAGACGTTTGTTTTTTGCAATCTAAAATAAGAAAAAATGAATGCCCCCCATAGCCTCAACATTTTGATAATAAAAAAAATTCACATTTTTCTTAAAAACAACTTGAACCAAAGCATGTTTTATATCAAAATAGCTTTTATAAATATATTAAGATGTTTATTTTATTTATTTATTGTTTTTTGGCAAATTAAAGGGTATGGTTTTTATCTTTAGCACCAGGTTTCCACCAATATATATACACACCAGGTAGCTGTGAGGAAATAACAACCGGAAGGGTATTCCCCTCTCCCAAAAGATCATAGGTAGATGCTTAAGCTCTCAGTTTGAAGGAGGATCAAAATGGAGGTGGGTGTTAGCTCCTTAACCAAAGGAGGTGGAGATTCAAAAGATTTTTCCTTGGAAAATCACGAGAAAGCAAAACTGTCTTGGGAAAATCAAACTCCCCGTAGGAATCCGTATTCACATCCAACCTATCCTTTACTCCATCTAAAAAATGTATAATAGATGCATTGAACTCTTTAGATGCTTTTTCCGTAATATCTTCAACTATTTCAGTCTGAGAGTATGCCTTATAACCTATTGGACCCATTGCTGCATTAAAAACCTTCAATCTCACCTTCTTGTCACCCAAAAATAATCCATCTGTGTGACAGTCAAGGCAAGCATTGACAGTAGCTAAAAATGGTCTACTAAGGATAATGGGAGTTTCCAAGATGCTAAAATCGTCTAGAAAGTGTAACTTCTTAATTTTCACTATCACATCTACCAAAATTGCTTGTGGAATCTTAATTTATTTGATGCTAGCTGGATCATTATTGATGTTGGTCTCATCTCAACAAGTCTAAATGTATCATAAAAGAAACCCAACAAAACATTTACACACTTGCTCCAAAATTTATCAGAACCAATCAACCCTAATACTGTTGATGACATAAGGGATAATGGGTGCACCAAGGTCCTTGAGCTTGGGTGGAATCTTTTCTAGGAGCGCCTAACTATCATGCTCATCCAGTAGGAATTTTGTCAAAATCTTTTGAGATATTCTATAGCTCTTTTAAGAACTTAGCATATGCAGGCACCTTTGTAATGGAATAAGAAGCGGCAAGTTGATGTGAGCCTTCTTCAAATTTCCAACATGCCTTTAGCAAGGGTCACAATGCTCTAGGGAAGGGTGGTATGCCAACGATATCTAAAGAACTATTTCCTTGATGAGAGGTTTCATTCTTCTCCTTTCTAACCACAGAATCAGATTGTCTCTACTCTGGTGATGATCAAAGTGAAAATGAAGTAATAATGTCCAGAGAAACAAATACACTATGCCTTTGATAGGTTTGTTTGCCTTCAACTGCCATGATTTGATTAGACAATGAACTCTTCCTCTTGGCTACATACGTGACCAATCTTTTGCCTTTAGGATTCCTCTACAATTGGCTAGGTGAAACTTCCTCCTATCTATTCCTCTCGACTTACTTTAAATGCACACTCTAACTTTTGATCAGACATTTTTAACTAGTTAAGATTATTCACCTTAGAAACTAATCTCAGATAAATTACGAGTTACATGAAAGCATGAAAATTAAAAGGAAACTTTTGCCCTAGGTACTTCAGTCTAAAGAAATATTTCCCTTTGGATAAAATAGACAGGACTTTGCACGCATTTGGGTTCGGTGTAGATTTAACCTAATTGCAACGACCCTGTAAATAAAACAACGAAGACGACCCCTGAAATGCTTTGGGGATTGGATTTGGATGCATTCGTTGCGTCTTGCAAAACTGCATCACTGAAGGGCGAAGGCCATCACCTTTATTGATGTTTTCCCTAAAAACATCACTAAAAACAAAGAAAGATGAGATTTTAACTGATGTTTATAGAAAAAATGACACTAAAAATTGAAGACCTTTAGTGGCGGTGACAAAAAAAAGGTAACTGAAGACAAATGAAAAGTAACATCTTCACTGAGGCCCTGTGGAAAAACTTTACCGAAGGCTTCCAATCGGGGGGGATTGTCGATATGCATTTACTGATGTTTCCATTAGCAATAGTTGTGTGGCTTCTGTTGGGATTTCTCCCCTCATGCATACACAAAACCAAATGTATATGCTCTAAACAGGATCATGCTCTTGCTAAATCATTGAATTAAACAAAAAACTTTAAACTTAAAGCAGAAGCGTACTTGATTCCATCTGAAGCGCACGGACAGTAGATCGCGGTAGGATCTTCCAGAGTCTTTGCGGTGCACTTGAGGTCTCTCTCAGATGGGGAAGAGGAAAACCCTAGAAACCAACGTTTCAGGCAACCATTGCATGACCCCAGGGACCACTACCATTTTATATTGAGGACAATTACGGATTTCACCCATCAAAGAGTCCGTAATTGCGTACCGGTATCTATACATTTCAAAATTACTCCATACCATCTAAAATGACGTAATATCCCAAAAACA
>JAANDH010000228.1:289996-323287 GCA_011799765.1 Nymphaea thermarum | reverse complement strand
AGCCATAATGTCTGAAATTCCTCATAGACATATGCCGGCCCACCAAATGATCTTACAATCTCCCACTTGGGCCAAATATGTCTTTATACATTCAGACATTACACAAAACCTTAGGAGCTCATAATTGCTATCTTATTAAACGTCATTTTCACCAATCTCGTCCATGACCATATCAACACAGAACCAAAGCGGTTTTCGCTATAATAAAATTAGCTAAACCTTCAATGATCACAAATGTTAACATAATCAATGACATAGATCCGATATGGATGTATAACATGAGAATGACATGTAATGTGATTACAACATGCCTATTCTCAACTGGTCCAACTTTAAAACCTTATGGAGATCAAAACACAAACACATAAACACAGAATGAAACCAAAAAACTTTAAACTTTATTCTGCAGAAAACTGAATATGTGTCTATACATAAGAGCAAACAAAATACAAACTCCCACTAAACCTGCACATCATCCAAGGATAACACCCCCTTATGAACAACATGTTCATGAAAGACCTTATGTGTTAAACCCTTGGTAAGCGGATCCGCAATCATGGAGTTTGTCTCAATATGCTCTAAACACCTGACCATTCTGTATCCTCTTTTTAACAGCCAAAACTTAATGTCGATGTGCTTCGACTTTGACAAACGGCCGTTATTAGAGTACATGACTGCTGAATTATTGTCACACAACAACCATAATGACATTTCTATACCACTCATAATGTGCAGCCCTGTGACAAAATTCTGCAATCATAAAACCTAATTGGATGCCTCGTAACATACTATGCTACTGTCTTGGCACCCAGCAAAGTCATAATTTGAATACCCAATGATCTCCCACTGGTCTGACTTCCTGTATGTGAGCATAAAATCTTATGTTCATTGTAAGTACCTCAAAACTGTTTTGACTGCTTTCCAATGATCCATACTAGGATCACTTAAGTATTTGCCTAATATTCCAACGATAAATGCAATATTCAAACGAGTAAAAACCTGAGCATACATGATTCCCACAACAGACGAATAGAGAATCCTTTCCATTTCCTTAGATTCGATTTCACTTTTAGGGCACTGTTTGAGACTAAACTTGTCTCCTTTAGCAACTGAAGTGTCTTCTGGTTTATAACTTTTCATGTCATATCGCTGAAGCACCTTATCAATGTAGGTCTTTTGTGATAATCCAAGAATACCCCAAGAACAATCTCGAAATATTTGGATCCCCCATACAAAAGATGCACAACCAAGATCCTTCATGTCAAACTTTGTTGACAAAATTTCTTAGTTTCATGCCCACATCATTATTTGCCAGCAATATATTATCGACATATAAAACCGGAAAGATAAATTTGCCCCCACTGAACTATTGGTATACACATTCATCAACCAAATTAGTTTTGAAGCCAAATGAAACTATAACTTGATGAAATTTGTAATACCACTGACAGGAAGCTTGCTTTAGCCCATAGATGAATTTCTTGAGTTTGCAAGCCATTTTCTTTGCATCCCCTGAAGCAAAGTTTTCTGGTTGCACCATATATATCGTTTCATCAATGTCTCCATTTAGAAACGTTGTCTTAACATCCATCTAATGCAGCTCTAAGTCAAAATGAGCTACAAGTGCCATTATAGTCCTGAAAAAGTCTTTCAACAAAACTGGAGAGAAAGTCTCTGTATAATCAATGCATTCCTTTTGAGTAAAGCCCTTTGCAACAAGACGTGCCTTATACCTTTCGATGTTTCCTAACGAATCCCTCTTGGTTTTAAATATTCATTTACAACCAATGGGTTTCACAACTTCAGGCAAGAGAACAACTTCCCATACATCATTATCCATCATGGACTTTATTTCCTCATTCATGACATCCATCCACTCAAGAGATTTAGAACTCTTTATTGTTTGCTGGAGGTTGACAGGATCATCCTCCATTAAGCCCATATCAACATCATGTTCTTGGAGATAGACAAAATCATTTGAAATTGTATTTCTCCCTTCTCTAGTAGATCTCCTCAGTGGCACCTCTACTTGATTTTCTTGAGGTTGTTGAGTTTGTTCTCCAGTAGGAAGATCAATCATTGTCTTTTTCTGAATAGAGTGGACTCAGGTCCCACTTCAAAGGCAATGGTTCTAACCTGATCACCACCCCTAAACTCAATATCCTCAAAGAAATGAGCATTTCCCGTATCAAAAAAAGACTTACTGGATGGATTATAAAACTTATAACCCCTTAATGTTTGTTCATATTCCCTTTATACATTCAATGCAAACCTTAAAGTCTGCAAAATCAAGGGACTCAAGAATTACATTTAACACAAGCCTTTTAATCCTCTTTTCAGAGATATGTCCTAAGCGCTTATGCCACAACATAGCAGAATTCTCATTGGCCAATTTCCGTTTAGTACCACTAGACGTAATGTGCAATGTTTCATTATATGAAGCAACTGTATTAAGCAAATAGAGGTTATTGCAACAAGACAAAGAACCAGTGGAAATCAAATTTGAATGCAGAAACAACTTAAATTTACTTCCTCCAAATAAACAATAATAACCAAATTTGTTCAGTAAGGAAAACAACCAAATTCTGTCTAAAAGACGGTATTACATAAGTTTCTGTCAAATTCAAATTACAACCAGTCTTTAACAATAACCCAAAAAACTGCTATGACTTCATTCTTCGCCTTCATGTCATCGCCCAGATAGATGAATCTTTCAGCATCATTTGGCGTCCGACAATTTAGGCAGCCCTGCACAGAAACACTTATGTGAGTAGTAACAACCAAATCTACCCACCAAGTGTTTCTGGGTACTGAAGTTAAATTAACCTCAGAACAAACCAAAGTAAGAATCGTATCATTCATTTCACGTCATGCGTGAAACTTTGTACAATCCTTCCTCATATGACCTTCACCATTGCAAAAGAAGCAGCCTGATAGGCATTTCTTATACTTCTTTTGTTTCTTAACGAATGATTGGTCAACTGCAACTTCTTTAACAGTCTTTCTTTTCTTACTTGAAAAATCGAATCATTTAACTCAGGAATAGTACTCAAACTTTGCAAATATCATATAAGCAGAACTCACTATACAAAGAACAAACCAAAGTGTGCTCACAATCAATACATGTACAAAGATGAAACAACAAATATAAATGAATTTAACACAATGGCCCAAAACCCATCACAAGGTACCGGTGCAACGTTAATATCCAATCTTTGGATTGAAATACTAACTGCAAGTGGTATTCTTGGTCAACAATGAATATAGATAATTAACCCTGTCAAACAACGAGCCTATCTTTGGATTGACTCGCTATCCACATGGAAACCTGAAAAATTATCACATATTCATTGCCCTGTATACTTAAACCTGACCAAGCAAAAATCCTCCTTTGGGCTGATCATTGCCCGCATGGATTAAGTATACTAACATCTAATGTTCAAAACAGGCAAATTCGTACAACAGAGGTCACTTTGGCGACATAAAGTACAAACTTACTCATTTCGAATAATAGACATGGCCAAAGATTAAATTCATAAACCAAACATTCATCTAAAATACACCCACAAATTTAAACCATGCAAAACATGATACATGAATTAAAATTTACATACAAATTCACCCTATATTGAATCGAAGACCAAAATGATTCAATGAAATGAGCCCAAAAGGGTCCAAAATTTTATAAACTGGTACCATAAACGTGCTTAAGTGGATCAAAAACCACTAAATCGGCCTTAAAACGGCCCGTATCGGTCTTAAACCACAACTAAAACACCCACATAGCCCTAAATGAAACTGAACCGGTCTAAAAATTGGACGAACCGGTCAAAAATAGACCGTATCGGTTCCAAAACCCACTGAACCGGTTAAAAATTGGCTAGAATAGGTTCCAAAACTGAATGAACCGGTCTAAAAATGGCCCGAATTGGTTCAAAAAACGTCTGAATCGGTCCCCAAAAGTCTGAACCGGTTTCAAAAGGGTCAAAACCGGTATGAAAAACAACTGAATCGGTCCCCAAAAGGTCCAAACCGGTCTGAATCGGACCGAATCGGTTCTGAATCGTATTGAACCGGTCGGAAACTGAATGAACCGGTTCGAGTCTTTTCCAAAACCGGTTTAAAAAAAAAATTAACCGATTTACATAAGTTAAACCACATGGATACGAGTCGGGTCCGACGAGACCCGACCCGGTCCGAAAAATCAACAAATGAGTGCGAGCGGGCGGCGGCAAAAGAAAAAAATTCTTTTTTTTTTTAATAATCCTTATGGATCCGGGTCGGGTCTGTTCTGATCCGACCCGGGTTCGACCCACTGCCTACCGCGCGAGGGTTCGGACGCCGCTGCTCCACCGGCAGGCCTCTGGAGAGCTTGGGTGGGCGCCGGCAGGTGCCGCCAGGACCGCCGGACGTCGCCCTTCGCGATGAAGGGCCGACGTCCGCCAGAAACGAGCAGAAACGACCGGTATTCGTTCCGTTTTCAGATCTGCCCCTTTCTAGAAATGGGCGGCGGCTGTAGCGGCGAGGAGACCACCGGTGGGTCGCCGGTGACCTTGGGTGGGTGGCGGCGGGTCGCACGGGCCCGTCCGGCGACAACTGAGTCACCGGCTGTCGCCCTCCGCTGGCCGTCACCTCTCCCTGCCGTCGCCTTCCCACTGCCCCGTTCCTGTTTTTTCTTTAATGGCTGCAACGCCTGACGCAAGGGAGCCACCGCCGGTGAGCCCTGCCAGGACGGCCAGAAGCCGGCTGTCGCCTAACGGTCGTCCGTCGCCCGCCAAAACGGTGGAAACCGGCGTCCCTTTACCTTATGCGTCGGCTTCAATGGCTGCAACGGAAGCCCGACGGCTTCCATCGCACGCCCTTCACAATTTTTTTTTAAAACAAAAAAACTTGCAGCGGAACAACCAAACGGGGAACATCCGAACGGGAAGAGCGACACACAAAATCATCGAAAACTCAACGATTCAACAATAAGCATGGGCTCTGATACCAATTGTTGAATGTATATGCCCTAAACAGGATCATGCTCTTGCTAAATCATTGAATTAAACAAAAAACTTTAAACTTAAAGCGGAAGCGTACCTGATTCCATCTGAAGCGCACAGACAGTAGATCGCGGTAGGATCTTCCAGAGTCTTTGCGGTGCACTTGAGGTCTCACTCAGATGGGGAAGAGAAAAACCCTAGAAACCAACGTTCCAGGCAACCATTGCACGACCCCAGGGACCACTACCATTTTATATTGAGGACAATTACGAATTTGGACTCCTATCAAAGAGTCTGTAATTGCGTACCTGTATCTATACATTTCAAAATTACCCCATACCATCTAAAATGACGTAATATCCCAAAAACGCAATCACTTAAGCGGATATTTACGTTAAGATAGCCATAATGTCTGAAATTCCTCATAGACATATGCCGGCCCACCAAATGATCTTACAGCTTTTATCAATTTTTTTTACAATGAAAGCAGACTGAGATGCAGATAAGTGAAACAAGAACTAATGCACCCAGTGTTGCAAAACAACCAATTCACAGTTTTACTCTAGGTACAAAAGGGAAATGAAGTATTCCAGACAACCACAAACAACAAATTTAGAAGAAAGCAGCTGGTGCACATGCATGACACACAAGTGAGAATGCTACTTGTATCTAGAGCCACTAGATACATCTTTTTGTGTACAAGTGTGCGCATATAACCAGCTTCCGTACTTCAACTTCAAACTTCGGCACAAGATATCAAAAAATATGTCAAAAAAAAAAAAGGAAAAGTAGGGCAAAAAGTGCGTACAATCTCAAAGAACTGAGGTGGAGAGTCACGTTCGCATTGATGAATATGATTAGCGGGTCATATCTGACTACATACTGAATCATTACACTACACATTCCCGTGCATGCACAGGGATAGGCATATAACCAGTTTCGTGATCATGGTGGGAGATAGTCGGTGCTGCTCTGCTTCTTTTAATCCTCGATGGGGACATAGCTCAACTGGTAGCAGATGTGATCATAGTACCCATGGTAGGCCTTGAAGCGGAACGCTCTGCTATCGATTGGTCGATACAAGATCAAGGTGATTGAGAGGAGGAGGACGATAGCCAATCGGAAGGAGTTAGAGGGCACCATGGAGATCAGAGGTCTCCTGATGGTACCCTCTGACTCCCTTCCATTGGCTATGCTCATCCTCCTCTCGATCCACTTGATCTTGTCTCAACCAGTTCGACAGCAGAATGTTCAGCTTCGAGGTCCACCATAGGCAGTTTGATCACATTGCTGGTGGTTGAGCTCTGTCGCCAAAGTGTCAATGGAGGGCTGGTCAGAGGAACTAACTCTTCCGCCATGATCGGGCGCTTTGTCGGTATTTAACTAGATGTGGCCCAGTAGTCATGTTCGTCAGTAGTTACATGACTTTCCACCTCAATTTTTCGGGATTGTGTGCAAGTTGCCATTCTTTTCTTTTCTTTTTTATGTTGAGAGATTTCCTGAAACTATGGTTTGGTCTTGTGCTGGCAAAAGAAAATTAAAAGAAAGATCATATATTAAATCTCTTAATGAGCCCATTCTAAAGTGGTCCTTATTTTTGAATCCCTTGTCAGAATCCAAAGGTCCTTCATGGAGGCAAATGTCTTGTAGAATGAAAACAATTGAATGTTGTCTATGCGAATGAAAAAATACCTGTTAAAAAGAAGACATTGCTTTTGCATAAGAAGAAATGGTTCCACTTACAATGAATAGAGATTCTCAATTAAAAAAAATGGACACAATCATTGACATGTAACTTTATATATAGTTAAAAACTAGTTTATGAAGTTTTTCTGATTATCGAAAATGATTTAGCTTATATTGAGAAGACAAAAGGAAGGTTGCCTAAAAAAACTCAAGAAACAAAAATATCAAACTTCAAGCAAATTATAGATAGAAAAAGAAACGAGAAACAAAACACTACATAGCAAGAAATAACAATTTCTTGATACTATACAGTGAGAAGAAGGGACAGTTGTATTGTACAAAGAAGAACTTTAAGTTAGCATTTTATAAGAAAAGCACCAACTTCATATGGTAACTATAGATTCACAAGAATTAAAGTGAAATCCAAGCAAAAAAAGCAATTATAGGTATGAAAAACCTACTTGGTAGGAAAAATGCCTTTTATAAGATAATTTATTTTCATATTTTATGCCCAAAAAAAGTATTTTAGGAAATTTATGGCACTTAGAAGGACATGACTTTATTTCCCTATTTATCTTTATTGCCTACTGAAGAAATGAATTGGATGCTTCATACTATTGATTTGCCAGCTTTCTATTTACAAAATCTAGTGTCACAACTCATTTTACATAGAAATTGTTTTTATACCTAAAGGGATTGAAGGAAGCGGAATAAAATTTGTGATGCAATAAAAAAGAGAGAGAGAGAGAGAGAGAGAGAGAGAGAGAGAGAGAGAAAGAGAGAGAGAATGTGGGAAGTTGAAAATCATATAAATGAGCGAGTTGGATCTTAATTTTTAACATCAGTTTTAAAATTTTTATTTCTTTTTGCTATTTATTAATTAAGTAGTTTAAACTAGTGGGTTGATCCTGTCAGCCCAATTTCTAACGAAGTATGGAATCATGATTTTCTTTCGACGATGTTTTTCTTATAGAAACAAACAAAATGAAAGAACAAAAAATCGGGTATAATACTTGGCACTTTTCGGAGCCATAAGGAAGTGAAACACTACCAGGGAGTTTAATTCCTCAAGATATAAGGATTAATGTGTATTAGCGAACGACGTTTCAGATTATAAATGAGATTTAAAGAATTTGGAGACATACTTTGATTAGACCATCGATTAGTCTTTCAAATATATTAAAGCTGCAATGTCTATAGTTTTTAATATAAGAAGAAAATAAATTTTCAATTGCCGTTGGGGCAGTGACTCGGGTCCAATGGGTACAATGGGTACCTCATATAGTTGAACCCAGGTCCACCGAGATCCACATGTAAATTCAATGTTTTAGCTACCCCACAAAGCCCCGACCTATCAATGCCCTTGCCTTTCTGGACCCGCTGACTCTGAAGAAAAAAGGCCATGGTCGGATCCAGCACCTGATAAGTTTGTGCACCCAGTTTAATATTGAAAAAAGGAAATATTAATTTAATGCATATTCAAGCGGATTATAAATCCACATAGCATTTGAAATGAAATAATATGAACGCCATGTTTTTTTTTTTTTTTTTTTTTTTTTTTTTATAACTATATTGTTTCATTTTTAGTTTTTCGATCTGGATATCAAAAAAATGCACCCGAGCCAAGAGACTTTGTAAGTTTGTCGCTCAATTAATGCCATAACGTCTATGCCTGCTTAGACTTATGCGGGGCTTGGCACCTATGTGCATTAAGCCAGCAACTCACCTTATCCCTTTCATTGGTGCAACCACTTATACCAAAGACTTGGAGCCTTGAGGCTGTTTGCATAAGAGGAGGCACTACATTAGCTATGACTACACATGTGCTTTTCTTTGCATTGGCCATGGTTGATGGCTGCTACATGGGGATCTTCCTGAAGTTGTCCACGGATTCCTTCTTCCATCAGGGGAAGTTTGTTTGCAACAATCAAAGATCCATGGATGAACGCCCATGGATCTTTGTCCATGGATGAAAAGCCATCATCTGTGTCACACACATCCCCCAGCAGAAACAAACGCACCCTTATGATACTAAAATCCCGCATCACACAGAGCGCACAGGAGAAAAACAACTACTTCCTCTCCCCAGCAGTTTAGCCAAAAGATAGCTCGCGCGCTTCAAGCCATTCGTAACATGATCACATTCATCTCCTTCAGCATCTCTTTGATCACAACATTAGAGAATGTACCAAATAGTTCCTCCACACAGGGGGACATTACCTTGGGTTTCAACTCTGTAACAAAAGTCGTTCTTCACGCCTCAATTCGTCATTCAGTTGGGATAACGAGATGACTTTTGTAGCGGCCTTGCCTGACACCAACGGAACTAAGCAAGACATCTTCTCATCTAAAACCATCACTGACTTCACATGTGGCCAAACTGACGCCTTGGCTTGGGTGAGGAATTTTACACTTAGCATCACATCAAAATTATCGAGTGTGTGAAGTTACACTTACCCAACCAAAAACCGATTTCCGTTCTGATGGCTTCCATTTCAACATCTGTCCCCGAAGGGATAACATTGATGGCTTTCGTGTGATTGACATTCGGCTTCACCACAAGGTCAAAATGCCCCACCAGGTGGCTAGCCACAAAATAGTGGAAACTTCATTAAGCAGGACATCAACATACAACATCTTAGGACTTAAGGCAGTGTCCTCAGGAGGCTGTTGTAGAGTATTTACCCGACGAAAGGGGTTCATGCATGCTGGGGTTCCAATAGTGAGCGCTCTTGACTCATCATCAGGCTCTTGGATGACCGCATTCATCTCCTTCCTCTGAGAGTAATCTCTCGCACAGTGAAGACCTTTGCAAATGAAGCACCCAAAATAGGTTGAAGATTTGGTGGGTATGTCTCTTTGGCCCTCCTTTTTACTATAAGGCCGACTTATACTGCTTTTGTGACTGATTCTTAAAAGTTTTGCCACTTAACTGTGCACGAAAATCTAAGAAACGATCGGCCACTGCTAAAGTAGAAGGCAAGTCCTTAACTTCTTGCCAATGGATTTTAGTCTGAGCCAACGATTGAAAACCACTTATAAAGTAAAAGAGCTTGTCTTTTTCTGTCATGTTCTTTATGTGAAGCATTAATGAAAAAAATGCCTTGACATAATCTTGAATGAATCCGATCTGCTTAAGCCGTCACAAACCTTCCCAAGCAATCCACGCCACTTTCGAAGGTAGGAATTGATGGGTAAGTTCCTGCTTCATTTTGACCCAAGTAGAGATAGACGCCTTGTCAGTGTGACTATCCTCTTATAGCTTGGTCTGCCACCACAACTTGGCGTCACTGTGCAAATACAAAGCTGCTACAGTGACTTTATCCTCATCTTTGGTATGGACAACTTTGAAATACTATTCTATGATCCAAATATAGTTCTCCAAGTCTTTCTAACACCGAGCACCATAGAAAGCTTTGGGCTCCACGATCTTTATCTTTGAAGTCTCCCCTATGACCGTTCCCAGTGCACGACACACAACAATAAGTTTTGCCAGACTAGTCTAGTTTTCCCAAGCTCGTTGCGAAGGTCATCAAACAGGTCATCCGACCAAGCAGCAAGTTTTTTCTTCTAATTCTCAAGAAGAGCCAAACGCTCCATGATTCGATGGCTGTCTGATGAAGCAGTCAAGCAGAGGACACTTGAGTCATCAGCAAGCCAATAGATTCCTTCAAGCGAGTGAGTCTCGACTCCCGAGTCTCAGCACCAGTAGTCATAGTTAAACTATAGGCTCTGATACCAATTGTTACATGGACAAATTTTTCTTTCATTCTCAACCTGCACGGCGTAAGTTTGCACCCTAGACTTACCAGCTAAATCACTACCCATATGAAAACTCAAAAGAACAAGGGACAACCAGCTTTGCCTTAACTCGAGGACTTAGTTTTTTCTTCACAAGCAAAACTTAGTTTTTTCTTCACAAGCAAAACTTACAAGACTCAAAGCAATACATGCGATCCATCTTTACACTGCTTGGCTTGGTTTAAATACCGAGCTAGAGCTATTACATTGTTTAAATTCAAAACCAAAGCGGCAATAATATCCCGCTCAGATTCAAATGTAGCCATGGGCTCAAACCGCCCATCGGCCACTTGTCCAAAGCGGTTGGCCATGAGCACTGCTGCCCGCAAGGCCGCAAAGCCGCTATCTGGCACCTGATTCCATGGTTTGCAACAGCTTGGTGCAGCCTGGCATTGCTGCCCGGCTGCCACCTAACAAAACCCATTCCCTCCAAAGCACCCCATTCAAATCCATGCCATCTATGCTACCAAGTGTCCCAGCCTTCTCTTTCAGAGTGGCCAGGTGCTGAGGGGCCAACTGATTGCTAGGTAAATGATAGAATGAGGCAATTAATCATAACTAAGATACTTTAACCACCTGTTAATAACCGCTTAAGCTCATTAATAATTAAGTTAAACTACAATTAATTAATTAATTGCAATTACTAACATTAACCAATTGAATACAAATCATGAATTGGATCTAGACCTGGACAAGGTCAAGAATCCAGCAACAATGTTAAAACGGGACGGGGCGCGGGAGATCGGGGAAGATGTCAAGCTGGACACAGTCCACTTTGTGGGGTTTTTCTTCTATTAATTCGCAGATTACAATGAGTTGACAGTTAGAACTCACTATGCGTAACACCATCCCATGGTTTGGAATCACAAACAACAGCTTAACTATTGAGATTGTATTCCGAGGCTGTGGGATTCACTTACCTGCAGATGATTTCAGAAGCTGATGTAAGATATGGCAAAACTCATCCGCTAGCTCGAATGAGAGTTGAATGGACTGTGATCTTGATATATTGTATAGAGATCTGAATTGTCAGTAAGCAAGCAGTACTGTGTTGTTTGTATCATGTCGGATATTTGCTATCTCCTCTTATTCGTGACCAGCATTTTTTCAATGTATAATTTTTTGTTGTGTTTTTCTATGCAAATGCATGACCTCAACACGTTTACAGAATCGGCAATAGCGGGTTTTACCATGAACGGACTTGACTGAATAGAAGTCGGTTGAGCCTAACTATAAAAAAAGGTAGGGCAGGTATATATATATATATATATATATATACACACACACGCACACACACGAGAGAGAGAGAGAGAGATTAGGTGCATTAAAAACCTTCAACCTCACCTTCTTGTCACCCAAAAATAATCCATCAGTGTGACAGTCAAGGCAGGCATTGACAGTAGCTAAAGATGGTCTACTTAGAATAATGGGAGTTTCCCTCCGCACGTCCAAGATGCTAAAATCGTCTAGAAAGTGTAACTTCTTAATTTTCACTATCGCGTCTACCAAAATTACTCGCGGAATCTTAATTTATTTGATGCTGGCTGGATCAGTATTGATGTTGGTCTCATCTCAATAAGTCTAAATGTATCGTAAAAGAAACCCAACAAAACATTTACACACTTGCTCCAAAATTTATCAGAACCATTCAACCCTAATACTGTTTACGACATAAGGGATAATGGGTGCACCAAGGTCCTTGAGCTTGGGTGGAATCTTTTCTAGGAGCACCTAGAAAAACATCTTTTGAGATATTCTATAGCTCTTTTAAGAACTTAGCATATGCAGGCACCTTTGTAATGGAATAAGAAGCGGCAAGTTGATGTGAGCCTTTGATAGGTTTGTTTGCCTTCAACTGCCATGATTTGATTAGACAATGAACTCTTCCTCTTGGCTACATACGTGACCAATCTTTTGCCTTTAGGATTCCTCTACAATTGGCTAGGTGAAACTTCCTCCTATCTATTACTCAAAACCTAAACCTGCCCCATGTAACCACCCCAAAATTTTCAAAAATCTATATTTGGCATTTTTCAAACAATTTACAACAGTTTTCAGGGACTTTCGGCTTCAAACACTTCAATTTCTCTTAGTTCTGATCAATTTCTTCTTTTATTTGAATATCAACTATATTTGGGATTTATTTGGATCTAATTTCAAACTTTGGACACAAAGCTCAATCTCAATTTAGACTTCTTTTATAATTCAAACGGGGATCCATTCCTAAAACTCATATAAAATAGTAAAGCAAATCCCTAAATCCCAATTCTAGGTCCACAAAGAACCCTAAATCCAAATCCAGATCCAAATCCCCATGCCCAAAACAGAGCCCCAAATCCAAATTTGGATCCAAATACCATCCCCATATCCAAAAAAATCCTAGATCCCACTAGATCCAAGTTACAGCTCTAGATCCAAATAGATCCATATCCAAATCTCTAAATTTTAAAGCCGGATCCACAATAGAATTTTAGATGTAGACCTTGATCTAAATCTCAATTTTGGACTCATTAGATCTCAATGTGTGCCTTCAATCCAATTCAGACCTGATCTCGACTCAAGATCCAAAATCTAGATCCAATTCCTTCTTTTTACATGAATCTTGATCGAATTATGATCTTCAGATCCAAATCCAAATATATTTATTTTGATCCATTCTAAGCTCTCAATCGAGATCCAGCTCCAAATATGAGACCTAGATCCATTTTTGGATCTGAATCGAAGTCATAGATCCTTAGGCCCAAGTATCGATGATATCCCTATTCCGCAATTATGAATTTTGTTCGGTTACTATCATTTTTCAAATACCAATAATTTTTAACTCAAAATTCCCAAGATAACCTTGATTTTTGAAAATATATTTGAATTTCCAACATTTGATTTTATCTAAATACCATTTAATTTTCTAAAAATATCCTCTTTTTTTTAAGAAATTTCCAAAATACCCTTCATGGAGCCCATACCTAACTTGGCAGACTGACCAGGCCCATTCTGGTCATACCTGGCCCAGCCAGGCACAGCTTTGGCCTAGCCAACCCCTGCCTAGCCTAGTTAATCTGGGCCTTGGTTTGTCAATCACGGCTCTGGTCGGTCTTTCGATACCAATCCAGGCCCGAGCCCAGCATGGTCAGGCACGGCCCTGTAAGCCTGTAATCATGTCTCTAGCCAGCCAATTTTATAAAAAGACTACAACGCCCTTGGGCGTCCCTCTTTTATATATGCCTCATCATTTTTCTCATTTAGGGGAGATTCCATCATCTGTTCAACTCTTGGAGCTTTCTTTCTTCTCTTCTAGATTTTTTCTTTTCCTTCTCTCTCTCTTTTCCTTCTTTAATTTTTTTTTTTGTTTGGCTCTCCTAATTATCAACTCTAAACCCTTCATTTTCAAGAGAAAGAGACCTTGGAGAAGGTCCAAGAAGCTTCAGATGGATTCTTGAGGAGCATCTTCAACTCACCATCAACGAGTTCCTTTTGTTTAAAAGAGCTAAACAAAAGCACCTTCAGTGTCCCCTCACTTGAAAGAAGGCACCATTGTTTTTAGCAAACCTCTTTCCATCTGCCTTTTGATAAAAATGGTGAGGCACCTGAATACATGGTGGGGAACCCCAACACGCCACTCTGTCTGACATGTACTGACGTTTCTGCACTTGCCAGTAAAAATTTAACTTTAATTGATGCCAACAAATAAATGTCACCGAAGAACGATGTTGACGTTTTATGTTTATTTCTTTCAGTGACGTGCCATAATCATGTCATTAAAGTTGTAACAGTTTTACTGATGTAATCCTTTCATTTATAAAAAAAATCTATTTTTTTATTCACGTGGAAAAATGTGTGACTAAAAGCAGTAGACCTATATTTTTTTAATGCAACAGACCTATACCAGTGAGAATAGTCACCGGTATAAATCTCCTTGACAGCGTAATTACTCTTGTCAATGGACACGGGTTCTGAATATTCAGCCACTTGGCTGGCAGCTTAGGCAGAAACGAAACTAAAAAACAAAAAATACTAAATAAAATTATTAAGAATAAGAAAAATAAAAAAAACAACAATTAAAAAAATAAGAAGGCACTCATGACATATTTTAGCATCCATGGTTGAAATGGTAATTGACATGCTCTTTTTTGCAATATAATCAGAAATGAGTACAAGCATTAAAAAAAAGCATATAATATACATATGGAGTGAGAGTCTGTCTACAAAACTGTTGGTATCAGGGCCTATAGTCGAGTTAGATACTTGAGAAAAACTAGTGTGATATACATATTGTAAGTCCTAGATATGATGGAAACTCCATCTGATGTAGATGTAAAGAGCATGACTGCTTTGAAGAAGAGTATGAAGTAATGGTATGTAAAAATGTCCTTTATGTACTTTGTTTTCAGTTCCATGGAATAATAGTATCTTCCCCAAGGTGAACTTGTTGATGTTTTTTACTTCATACTCTTCTTCAGAAGCAGTCATGCTCCTTACATCTACATCAGACTTCTTCCATATCTGAGACTTAGAATATGTACCTCACGCTAGCTTTTCTCAAGTATCTAACTCGACTATAGGCTCTGATAGCAATAAGGGGGAGAAACTAGTGTGAGATACATATTGTAAGTCCCAGATGTGGAGGAAACTCCGTCTGATGTAAGTGCATTTTCCACAAAAACATCACTAACAACAACAAAAGATATGCTTTTAGAAAAAATGACACTAAAATTGAAGACCTTTAGTGGCAATCACATAAAAAAGTAACAGTTGACAAATGAAATGAAAAGTAACATCTTCGCTGATGTGCTGTGGAAAAACGTTACTGAAAACTTCCAATGGGGGGGATTTTCGATATACCTTTACTTATGTTTCCATTAAAAATAGTTGTGTGGCTTCTACCAACTCTTTAACGATGAAAGCAAATTAAATATTCCAGACAAGCACTAACAACAAATTTAGAGAAAAGCAGCTGGTGCACCTACATGGCACGCAAATGAGAATGCTACCTGTATCTAAAGCCACTACAAACATCAAATTTTCATGTACGGGGGTGTGCACATAACCATTTTCCATATCTCAACTGTCGTCATGAAGCGCAAACCTCAAACTTCGGCACAAGACAAAACTCCTAGTATCAAGAAATCTTTCAAAAAAAAAAAAAACAAAAAGGGAAAAGTAGGGTAAAAAGTGCTTACAATCCCAAAAAATTGAGGTGGAGAGACATGTTCCCATTGATGAAGATGACTAGCGGGCCATATCTGGCTACATACTGACCAGAATCATTCCACATCCTCGTGCATGCACAAGGTATGCATACAACCGGTTTCAAGATCATGGTGGGAGAGTGCAGCGTAGTAGTCAGTGCTGCTATGCTCCTCTTAATCCTCGATGGAGATAGAGCTCAACTGGTAGCAGATTTTGATCAGAGTACCCATGGTAGACCTTGAAACAAAACGCTCTGCTATCGATTGGTAGAGACAAGATCAAGGTGATTGAGAGGAGGAGAACCATAGTCAATGGGAAGGAGTTAGAGGGCAGCATGGGGATCAGAGGTCTCCTGATGGTGCCCTCTGACTCCCTCCCATTGGCTATGCTCATCCTCCTCTCGATCCACTTGATCTTGTCTCAACAAGTTCGACAGCAGAATGTTCAGCTTCGAGGTCCACCATAGGCACTGTGATCACATTGCTGTTGGTTGAGCTTTGTCACCAACAACTGGACTCTTCTGCCATGATCGGGTGCTTTGTCGGTATTTAGCCAGATGTGGCCCAGTAGTAATGTTCGTCAATAGGAACATGACTTTCCACCTCAATTTTTGGGGATTGTATGCAAGTTGCCTTTCTTTTCTTTTTTATGTTGAAAGATTTCCTGAAACTAGGGTTATGTCTTGTGCTGGCAAAGGAAAATTAAAAGAAAGATCATATATTGAATCTCTTAATGACCTCATGTTAAAGTGGTCCTTATTTTTGTAAGGAATTAAGGTTTGATGAATGCATTTCATTTTCGTTGATGATAATGAAAGTCGTTGATTCAGGTCAGACAAATTGTTAAAGTTTAAAATCTAAAGGTCCTTCCTGGAGGCAATTGTCTTATGAATGAAAACAATTGAATATTGTCTATGTGAATGAAAAATACCTGTTAAAAAAAATAAAAGGCCTTTAAAGGATTGAGGTATTCCGACATATCATGTCATTTTATATGTACAAGAACCAGCAAGTCAGCTTTTGACAAAATTATGGGTCTTTCCCACATATACAATTGAAATAAATGAAAGTTGTGAACTATTTTGATTTATACAAAGCATATCTTAATAAATATTTGAGCTGTACTGATTTTCATCCAAAACAGAAGCAAAATTCAACTCTATCCATGATCAATTCGTCAAGCAAATATATCAAATAACCTAGAAGTAAATAAAGACATAAATAAAAAAAATTAACCCTGACATGGACATACTATAGTGCTATCGCTTCGGTAAACATTTACTGCAGAGGGGCTTCCTTATGTCATTTAAACAAGAAGACATTGCAATAGTATAAGGAGAAATGGATCCATTTTCAATGAATAGAAATTTCTCAAATAAAAAAAATGGACACAATCATTTACATGTCAAAATTATGAAGTTTTTCTGAATGTCAAAATGATTTTAGCTTATATTGAAAAGACAAAAGGAAGATTGCCTAAAAAAACTCAAGAAATATAACTTCAAGCAAATTAAAGATAGAAAAAAGAAGCGAGAAACGAAAGCACAACACCGCAAAAAAATACTGCTTCGTGACATTCTGCACAATTTCTTGATACTGTAGAGTAAGAAGAAGAGACAGTTGTATTAAACAAACAAGAACTTTAGGTTAGCATTTTATAACAAAAGCACCAACTTTATATGGTAACTATGGATTCAAAAAATTAAAATGAAATTGTAGCAAAAGAAGCAATTATAGGTTTGAAAAACCTACTTGGTAGGAAAATTGCCTTTTATAGGATAATCTACTTTCATATTTTATGCCCAAAAAAATGCATTTTAGGAAATTTATGACACGTAGAAGGAGATTACTTTATTTCCCTATTTATCTTTATTGCCTACTGAAGAAATGAATAGGATGCTTTCTGCTATTGATTGGTTACATTTCTAAATATTACAAAATCTAGTGTCACAGCTCATTTTACATAGCAATTGCTTTTATACCTAAAGGGATTGGAATTCAGGCTGGGCATCAAACCCATTAGGGGTGTCCTGTAATAGAACAGACTTGGGCATACTAATTTGACCCACAGGTTTTAATTTGACCCACAGGCTAACATTAGGAGTGAGTTGGATCTTAATTTTTAACATCAGTTTTAAATTTTTTATTTCTTTTTACTATTTATTTATTAAGTAGTTTAAATGAGTGGGTTGGATCCATCAAGAATATTTTCCCTTTCTATACTGCCCCAGGTTCTCAGTCTCATACTTGTGTTGTTGTGACATCCAAAGATGTGCTAGATCTAGCAGACACAAATGATGGAAAGGAAATAATATCATGATGCATGTATTCCCTTCAATGCAACTAATTCCTCTCAGTTCCAAAGTCATGGCAAATGAGATTGCTTCTATAGGCCTTGGATTTAAAATGTGACCACATCATTTGTTGAGACACAAAATTTTTTGGTGCTACAGTCAACACAGAGTAAAGGAGCATTAACATGAATCGAAATTGAGCTGGAAGGAGACAAATTCACTACAACAAAGTTGGGCAATGTCCACGGATAATCCTTCTCTGTTTCGTTTTATTTTTTCTTTAAACTATTGCATCTCCTTTTCTTCCATCTTGCTATTTCTCTCCTATAATTTTTCCCCCAACCCTCGGTCTGGTTTTCATTTCAATGGTTTTGCAGGAATCTGCAGGTAACCTGGCCTAAAACGATCGATAGAAAGTCATTTCCTTTTTGCTCTTTCACTTTATGTTTTTTTGTTCCTTGATCTTGTTCTCATTTTTTTCCCCTTTTAGTTGTTCATCTGAGCAGGACGAATTTGCTGCTACTGATCATAAATCAGTAACGACAAACATCCATTTTTTCCTTTCACTGGTCATGAAGAGAGGAGCAGAGGTAGTCTATTTCCTTATCACTTGTTTCATTTTGGTCATCTTTCTGTCTGTTTCATTTCAGATCTACAGTTGGATAGGTAGTTAACTTGTTACGGGTGAGATAAGCTGTCTGCAATCCATAAAGCTTTACTCGGTTCCTGTAACACTCTCTCTCTCAAGTTAGTAATCTCGTATTTGAGATTCCTAACTAGTTAATGATCTCGTTAAATTGACCTCTGCTAATTGGCTTTGTGAACACGTCCACAAGCTGAGTTGTGTTGTTAACATGAACTGTGCGTATATCGCAATTCTGAATCTTCTCTCAAAGTGGCAGTCTAATTCGATATGCTTAGTCCTTTGGTGGAAGATCGCTAGTATAAAGGAAAGCAAACGATGTTTCCATCAATAGGGTTGTGATTGTTTTGATGCCAAAGCAAGTTGGTGTGCAATGTTTTTGGCCTTAAAAAAATATGCATTTTTAGATCTGGTTCCCTCATGCAAGTTTTTAAGTTGTCCCCTCGTTTGTTGTATTTCTTACCCTAGATTAGGCAGAGTACCTTTTTCTTTAACTAAAACCATACTACATGCGACGTATTCAATCTTACCACCTGATGATGCATGTTTTCCACAAGGAATGAGAAGATCCAACTCAAGGAGAGTTGACCCATGCATGCCCATTAATCATCATATGCTGGATTCTTGATCTTCATTCATATGGAGTAGTGGCATAAATTGAGATCCCACAAAGGAAAATTTTCTCTATCTAGTTTAACAGCAAAAGATTATTGAAGATTTGTGGAAGCTGGCAAAACCGGGAAGACCAGATCTGTAGATGTGCTAAGATTGCTTCTGCTTTCATGACTGAATATGTTTTCAAATTCACTGCTGCTGCCATAGTTGGTGACCCTATCAGCCTTTGAGTTGAGAGTCATAAGAGCAGTGCGGCCAGACTGGAACCCGGTTGTCTTTCTTGTGCTGGTAGCATAGTGGCAGTCCGGGTAAAAAGGGGTTGACAACGATAGAAACCCGATTTTGTCGAGTCCTCTGGGAATGGCTGGAGGGTCACTTGACATTTTCCCGCGCAGCCGGAGATTCCACCGTTGTTCTTTTTCCGACAGACTCAAATCCTGCTGTTATTTTTCTGGTGATGACCCAAAGCCATGATATAGAGTGAGACATGGTCTGATGCTCAGCCGGACCTCCTCCTCGCGTGGAGCTCGTTGTTCCCACCTCTAGTTTCTTCTCCACGCAGAGACCCAGAAACCCAACCGTCTCACCGTGGGTCTGCTGATCATCGGTTGCAGCTCCGACCGTCTCCCTTGTAGAGAACGTCATCATCCTCATAGTGGATGCAGCAACAGCAAGAGAGTAGAGAGAGGCGACGGTAGGGTGTGGAAGGACAAAACCCTAGCAAAGAGGGTTTCGTGAACAAGAGAGAGAAGCACTCGACAAGAGAGAGAAAATCTAACGAAAATTGAGAAATTATAGGGCGGGTCGGATTTACAGTCAAAATTTGAATTACAAATTTAGTTCACCTTATTAGCAAAACTTTCAAAAACACAATCGCCTTTTTCAACAATTAATGCTGCAGCGTTTTTGCTAAAAACTTTTTCAAAAAGACGCTTGTGAAAGTTTATTTTAGAAAAAAACTGCATTTTTATGTAAAATTACGTAAGGATACCTTCAGACTTATTAAAAATTATTGAAAGAGGGTTCTAAAAATTTGTTTAGCAATTTCAGCGAAAAACCAAGATTTCATATGTAATTGCGTATAGATACCCTCAAACTTATTAAAAATTACTGAAAGAGTATTCTGACTTAAGTCCCTCCATTCTGCATCACATTACAACTGCTGCCTTCTCTTTTCCACTTTTGTGACTGAAACTGCATACATACTGTTATATATTACTTCATTTGTAATATGTGTTCAATATGCAACATATTAAGAATTTATTTATTCAATACATTACAATATAATTATATGCATTGTACTGGATTGTAATCTTAATGAAAGTATTTTTGGTTTGTAAAATCTTAATGAATTTTGTCTGCACTTGTATCCGCACATCAACCCGCACCTGTACCGCACCTGTACCCATGTGACATAGGGATGAAGGCATTGAGGTTTTCCAATATCCACCTTTCTGTCAAGACTATAAGAAAGGAAGTGTACATGATCAATAACAATTAAACATTCTTCAACTTCCCCTTCTTTAGCACAGATAATTCCGAACCACCATGGTCTCTTTGATGTTTGTTCAAACTAAGATTTTCTCATCCCATACCGTCTTGCCAAAGGCCTACATCTCACCATCAACTATCAAGCACTAGAGATTAGTGGTGCACTGACCCTCACAGCATACTGGCTTGTACCCACCGTGGAAGCATCTGCTCCTCAAATCACATCTTTCATTACCCTCTTGAAATCCAGCTCACTATGTTGCTCACTTGAATGACTATGTCATCATTTTCAATGTTTAATTATCCATTCCACCTACTTTGATAGTTTCATATTGGCTCCTTCTAGGTGTGCCTTTACCTCTACCTCCTGTCAATAGGAGCTGAGGTAAAGGGGGGTCAGTAGGGGCCATGACCCCCCTTCCCCCCATCATTTTGAAAATAAAAATTCTGCTGCTTAAGTGTTTAAAAGTTCTAATTTGGCCTTTGTACAAGTTTTGAAAAAATGCAATTGGCCCATGTAGAAATTTTCGAAAAATTTATGTAGTTATATTGTTTGTCATGACTGGCGTCCCCACTAAAAAAAAATCATAGCTCTGCCCTTGCTGTGAGTTGCTGCCAGTATGCTCAAACTGCCAGTATGCTGCTCGAACTGCCAGTTGTTCCAGGCCCTGAAATTGCTGGTAGAGGAGGAGGGGTTGAGAGATTGCCCAAGTTTTAATATCCCTCCTCGATCCTCTTTCATCTTTAATATTATGTTGTTAACTAAGTCCAGATGAGGGCAATGATACTATGTCTGGGGAAAGTCCAAGCCTCCACCTATGTCTGCACCTCTGTCATGTTGAGTGGACACTAGTGCTACACTGTTCACGGTAAGCTTGTGTGACGTGTGCTGCTAATAGGTTATGAGTTTTAATTTGTGCATTTTGTTAAATAATTTTCATGTTTGGGGGAGGGGGAGGGGGAGGGGGAGGGGGATGGGGAGGTGGTGTGCATGTGAGCCCATGCATATTCCAGTTGCGATTACCCACAGGCGTTCACATATGTTGTACATATATGTAAGGGCATATATGTTTTTTGTACAAATGCGCGTTTTTGCCCTAATCCTTATGTTGAGAGGAGGGCCGCCGCTTGTGTTGGTTATTCTGTGTGTGTTCATCTGAGAGAGAATACAAGAGTTCTGTGCGACCGTGGACGTAGGAGATTATTGCTCCGAACCACGTAAATCGTTGTTTTCTTTCTTTTGCTTCTAACCTCCTCTTGAGAGTGTGAGCGGAGTGTTTTGTGTGTTGTTCCTAACAGGCCAAACCATCCGCGGGTCGGGCCAAGAAGAGCGACGGTAGGGCCAAGAGGAACGATGGGTCGGGCCAAACTAAAAAATTTTGATTTTTTTACATATAAAAAAAAATTTTTTTTTGGCTCACCCGGGCCCCCCCCTCCCTCCGCCCCTGTTTTTGGGTATGTTAAGGGCCACACTCTGACCTGGCGATCATTGACATAATCAATACTTTTATCTTCTAATGTTACTAAGATCAATCTTTGTAATATGAATTTCAATGTCAAATGCAGTTGTTTCTATTGCTTTCCATATATTTTGGGTGGTAGCATAATTGTGGTGCAATGATATATTTCTTTTCTGCAATATCCTGACCTATTTCAACCTATTAGACGATCAGTCAATTGCTACGTGAGATCTTGTATGTGGTAATCAATATATAGATAAATCTGGAATAACACTTTTAAAAGTTTGCTACTTTGCCGTTGATGTTGAATTTTGTTATGGGTATGTCTATCTGATTAAAGCAATATAATTTTAAGTTTTCTGAAAAGATGTGTAACAAGCATAATTGGTGAACATAGTGTCTGATCTCGTGGCACATTCCTTCATTCCTGAATGGTAACCTTTTTATATTATGCAGTTAAATCTTAAAAGATTCTGGTGCAGATCCTTTTTTTGGCTCGTCATTCTGTTTTTAACTTCTTGTGCACCTGATTTTTGTATTGTGTTACACATTCTTTCATGTTTTCTCTTACAGGTTCATCTGCAGCTGATTGGTCAAGGGAATCAGATATTTCAAATTGCGCAGACCAGAATATGATGGATTCTAGTAGTACCCATTTGGGGAAGAGATGGTCATCTCAGCCGCATCCATCCTTGGTGCAACTCATTGAATCAAAAGAACAACTTTATAGAACTTCATCTTACCCTGAACAACTACAACATCATCCTCATTCTGACCCCATTCTTGTTCCCAAGTCAACACCAGGAAGAAAAAATGTGATAAGAGGAAGAAAGGAGAAGACAACGAATATTTTAACGTGGTTCGACCTTTGGTCTATGTCCACGATGGAAGGTATCTATTTCTTGTTAAATTTACAAGACAAAAGATTTTCTTTTATAGTCAATTTACATGTCGATCAATCTCATATTTGTTGGGCTTTGATTTGATTACAGAATCACATGTTTCCCCTTTTTCAGTTGCTATACATAGATTCTTCTTTTGCAGCAATCTTGTTGGCCTGCGCGTTATCTTTGATATGTACATGATTTCTTGCAGATCTGATATGGCCGAGATCTCCTGCTGCAGACATGTGAGCTTGGACGTTATCACTTCCAGCAACATTCATGGAGCTGCTGAGTATGTCCTGCTATGGTTTAATAGCCTGGTATCGTGCATCAGCAGTTACCGTCCAATGGGTTGATGTCCTCACAGTTATTGTAGTAGCAGCAGCAAAGACTGCATTCTGTGCAACCCATGTCTCATTATCCTGTGGTTCAGCAGCAATTATTTAATGTGCACTCGTCTCCTCCATCTCACATGATGAACAAGTGTGAACCCATGTTAGGGGTACCAGATCTTGAAGAGCAAAGACAAAAACCGTCCTACTAGAGATGGCAACAAGCAGCCAATACGAGATTTGGTCAATCAAGCTTTGATACCAGTGGCCAACGAAGTGATAACGGTTGGCCTCAATTTCGTTCAAAGTACATGTTAGCTAAGGAGGTTGAGAACATTCTTAGAATGTAGCATGCTGCTAGTCATTGCACTGATCCATATATAGATGATTACTACCATCAAGCATGCCTAGACCAAAAGTCTGTTGGATAAGGGTTGAAACACCATTTTTGCCCTTCACATTTGATGGACATGCCTCCACGTCCTAGCTAAGGATGGACAATCAATGAATGGATAATGTTGTCATACTTACTCAGGCAATAGCTAGTGAGTAACTCAAAGAAGGCATTGAATGATGCCTGCCAAAGTCCATCTTCAATCATAATCCTAGATGCAAGCATAGGCTCATGATCCTCACATGGCTGCCACATACAACATGTCCAATCATGCTCTTTGGCAGGCATCATTCAATGCCTTCTTTGAGTTACTCACTAGCTATTGCCTGAGTAAGTATGACAACATCATCCATTCATTGATTGTCCATCCTTAGCTAGGACGTGGATTTAGAAGTTGTCCAATTTAGGATATAAACATTTAAGAGATTATTCAAAACAATGTCCACGATAAAGAAAAAAGCAACACTATGTGAAACCCACAATAGAAATGCAAAACCCTTTAAGGGTCACAATGTAAAGGCAAAACCATATAAAGCCCACAATAGATCAAACAAAACCATGTAAAGCCACCAAAAAGAAAAAAAGAGAACCACTAAATACCCACAATTTTAAATATAAAACCATTGATACCCACAAAATTTGGAAAAAAAAGAAACCAACTGTAGCCCACTAGATCAGACCCTAAATGGTGTTTGTTGACTGTGGAATCTGAAATCTAGGATTTTGATCCACAGATTATGATCCATTCAAGAGTGGTGCGATCAAAATCCAAGGAAAAAAAAATCTGCCCTCAAGACGCTGTATGCATGTTATTTCGATCTCTTTCTGTGTCTTTTGCAATCGAAAGGAAAAATCAAAATAGAGTTGGTGTAAACAAGTTATTGGGGTTACAAGTATGAATACCTATTTCTTGGACGTCAGTTTTTTTAGGCAACGTGAATATATATATATATATATATATATATATATATATATATATATATATATATATATATATATATATATGTGTGTGTGTGTGTGTGTGTGTGTGTGTGTGTGTGTGGGTGTGTGTGTGTGTGTGTAACCGGCAAAATAAAAATTCTATAAAAACAAAATGTGGTGATATGTATGTTATATATATCCGAAAAAAAAGAAATTCGATAAAAACAATTAATCTACAAAAACAAAAACAAAAACAAAAACAAAAACAAAGAAAGAAGACAAAAGTGACATAAGAGAAAAATTGACAAAGAAAAAAGGAAAAAAAAACATAAAATAGAACAAGAACAAAAGAACAAGAGGAGGTGAGAGAGAGAAAGAGATAGTTAAAAGCAGAAGTCATCTTGCCGCCAATGTAAAAGGCGATGTGGACATCTGTTTTCATAATATTTCCAATTGATGCAACACTCCCTGTCGAGTCTTACGTTGTTGCTCTCTTCACAAACCCATTACCAACAGCAAATGAGCCAAGGCCACTAGGTAAATTGCCAACCACTACTAAATGAAGGTAAATGTGGAAAGAAGAGTCACATTGGGGAAAGGAGAAGGAAAAGAGGAGGAGAGAGGGTGTAAGGGAAGGAAGGCTAGGCAATGGAAAGCAAGTGATAAAAGAGAAAAAAGGCATTAGACAAAATTGTGGTGTCGTGATTTCATAGCAAAGAGATATGTTATAGTTGTATCCCCCAAAAAGAAATGTTTCAACAACAATAGAAGAGGCCAAACCAACATAAAACTGCTAAAAATCGGAATCACAGGGCTGCAAGCATAAGATCGAATTCCAACACCAATATTGCAGCAATATACGTCAAGATATATGCTAAATAATGCATAAAACAAGAGACACCAAATTTACATGGAAAAATCCCTAATAATGGGGTAAAAAACCATGGGCAAGAGAGACTTTCTATATATCTAGAAAGGGAGCCAAATATACCAACAACAATATCCCTACTGTTTTAAGAAAAAAAGTGAACTCAAGAGAACAATAACACTCTTTTATATAAATAAAAGAAAGTCCCTTCATTTTTTCTTTCTTCTTTGTTTTTCCTCTCTCTTCTTGACGTGCTGATCAACCCACGTGCCCTACTGCGATTTCTCATTATTCTCTTCCTTGCCTTTTTCTTCTTCCTCTCCTTTTGTTGTGCAGACACAAGAGGTCTCCCCTTTCTTTTTCCCCAAAAGAAACCCATGAGAGAGAGAAACGTGAGAGAGAGGGGCACCATCGGGTGCCCTCCCCTTTCCTTTGCCCGTCACTTGACGGGTCGGATCGGGTCGGGTCCTCTCTTGATGCTGGACCCGACCCAACAAGCTCACCACCACTCCCCTCTCAGCGCCTTCTTTCTCCACACATCCGTTGGCAGAACACCACCACTACAACACAAAGCCGTCTAACCTTTAGAGTCGAACATTTCTTATAGAAACCAAACCTTCTTCTTCCTTCTCTTGACAAGCAAGCAAAGAGGATTCAGCAAGATGAGTTCCATTAACAGAGCAGTGATAGCAGCAGGAGCGACTGCAGCAGTCCAAGGGTTGAAGGACCAAGGCATCAGATTCAACTCGGTCATGAGAGTCCTCCATCAGAACGTCAGGAGGAACTATGCTTCGTCTACGCAGTTGAAGAGACTATCATCGTCCACCATCGATTCCTCTTCTTTGTTGCAGAGGGAAGTGGGAGATGAGAGGAGTAAAGAGGCAGAGGAGTCTCTAAGAAAAGTCTGCTGGACATGTTATGTGCCTCATTCTCTCTCTCTTTCTCTGAATTAAGAAGCGCTTCGACATTTCTATCCCGCAATTAGTACTCACTTTTCTGCTTCCATTGAGTTTGTTTTGGCGCAAGTAGAAACTGGTTGTACTTCTTGAGATCGGAGAAGACGTACCTTTTTACTTCTTTTCCCATGAGAATATGTATAGAATCGAGTTATTGATTAGGATTCTTTACACTGACAGCCACGCTGATCAAATTATTGTACAAATTAAGCATTAGAATTTTCCATGAGAATATGTATAGAACAGATATTTGTTGCGATTCTTATCACAGAGTTAACTAAAAGTAGAAACCAAACATGTTTTACCAAAGTTGGCAGAAATTCCCAGTAGTTCGCGTTCTTGGGATTTGAACTTTTGATCTAGTTCTTAAGTCTAACCCCTTGTGATCGGAGCTCCAACTTAATTGTGCTTTATGGCTGTAGAACATGAACTAACTTTTTGCATTTTGAGAAGGGGGCAACGCTCTTTGTGTGGTATTAACTAAGGTTAAACTAATATTGCTAACAAGAGTACCTTCGCTCACTTAATGACTAGGGGTTGGATTTAGATGTCTCTCAGGCTATGTTTGATAGCTTTGGGCCTTAGATCCAGGGATCCAACGCTACCCAGATCCACAGATATCTTAAAACCGTACAGATGCATGGTTTTTATAACGTAATGTGGCTCTTAGTTAAATCCACAGCTGTGAAATCCACTGTTTACTTCAGTAGTGGATTTCACCCAATGCAGATTTGACATCCCAGTTTAGCTATTCAACATAGCCTCAGTGAAGAAGGTTGAGCTTATAAGCTACCAGTTCAGAGCCAGAGATCCGAGAAAATGAACAATTGGTGGATCAGGATCATGAACAAAAGCTTTCATGAACAGCATAGGGATGCGATATACGTTGGACCAAGGTTGAAGTTCTGCCACTTTTTAGCTCTACTATGTCCAATCTGTGATTCTGTATGCATTTCCTGTTATCAGATCAATAAGTGAAGCTCAGTACAGTGTGGAAAACTGCATTAATCTCTTGCACTTTCTCAAATTAATCTGATTATCTTATAAACATGCATAAGCATTCCTTCTTCTGCGATTAACTTCTTGCAGGTAATCCTCAAGGACAGACAAGTTTAGCTCCAGTGACCTCACTTTTTGCATCAGAATCTTTAGAACAGTGTCACTGGGTATTCTTCCACTTGGCTGCTGCCTGATTTCTTTCACTGGATCAGGGATTGCATCTCTTGAAACGTCATTTTTCTCATTTAGTGCATCTGTCTTGGATATGTTATCAGCTTTTGGCTGTACACTGGGCACCTTTGAGGGATGGTCAGATCAATTCAGAACCTGAACAATCTCACCCTCATTTGCCATATGAGGGATCTCAGCAGGATTGGCAGACGAAACTGGCACTGATGATTCCTCAGGAACAGGAATTAAATCTTCTAATAGTCGTTCTACAGCATCAACTCCATAAACTTTGACGGAGCTCAGTGTGAAGTAAAATTCTGAACCATAATGACTGAGGAGGTTCAACTTCAAGTACCTTACCCACTTTGGCTCAGACAGCATAAATCTTTGGGCATGCTTGGAGTTCCCTGCAATATATTTTCCAAGAGAGACCCAAATCTCAGTGGGATAAATGAGACTGCCCAGCAACTCAAATTCCTTGAAGGTGGATGAATAGTGTTCAATGTTTGCAATTTCAACCACATCGACCAGGGTTTCTTCAGAGAGTTCGATTACAACAAATTTTTCTTCCGCAGAGCAAGGATTTCTCAGGTACTTGTCTTTATCTTTGCCCAGAATATTGGCAGCTCCATTTGCTTCTTTGTTATGAGCCAAAACCTTAGCACCTTTTGAAGCCGCAGCATAATTGTATTCACCTCCACCAGGCTCAAGTCTGTGAGTGATATTGCCAAGATTGGTAACTCCTTTTCCCTTTTCTTCTATTTTTTTTTTTGCGAAACTCATTCAGGCCAAGAGAAGAGGCACGAGATGATCTATCAGCCTTTTTCACCTTATCCAATCTGTCACCCTCAAGATTTTTCTTGTCTTCAACTTCCCCTCCAAAGTCCCTTATGTCACACCACCCCAGGTCTTCTAGGTCTGGGATGAAGTCATATTCCTTCACTAGATAATCTGCACAAATATCATGTGCAGCTTTTTCCACAGAGTACCCATCAGCAATGGAGTCATATTCAATAATTGATGTTTCTGTTCCATTTCCATCTAGAGGAATGTTTGCCCCCTCGTTGGTGGATGCATCTGTATTGTTTTAGATGGCACAGTGATCATTGGTAAAGACTCTAACTAGATGATCTATACAATTAAGGAGCACTGATATGGTAAACAACAAAAATTGGTAATGAAGACAGGTAAGAGTTTACAGCTTCAGGCACAAGATTTTCCGCTTTTTTCAGTGTTACTGCAGCAAACTGTAATGACTAAGTTGCTGTTATATTTATAAACTGATAACCAGATGTTTCCAAAGAATTAGGTAGCTTTTCATTTGGCATGTAAGAAGAATTCTAAACAATCATGCATAAATCTAAAAGCCACCATAGTGTTCACATATTCAAGCATTTAGTGAAACTGTTATCAGACTAGTGCCATTTGTATATCATGATTAGCAAATTGCAATTTTCATCTTGTTATTTTAATAATTTTGTGGTTTATGACAACTTTTTGTCATATATATTATGTATATATTATTAGTATTATTACAATAAATTAATAATAATAATATTAAATACTCTCGCCGCACCGTCGCACCTCAATTTTTTGAAATGTGCCGTGCCCGCACAGCACCCGCACCTTGGTGACATAGATGATTAGTGCATGCAATGGTGAAATAACGTACAATGGCACAACTGTAAGACTTTGACAAGTTTCGAGCAAATGAGAAAAACCGGGCCATTCTTGCCGTCCTCCTAGAGATGGGACATTTTTGGACGGTGGAAAAAAAAAAGGACCGAGAGAAAAAAGAAACACATAAAGAACCCTAAGAGGTCGTTTGATGGCCAGGACACTCGGAACAGGACATCCTATTTAGTTGATTTTTTCATTAAACGCTGGACACAACAGACGATTGGACAAGAGAAATAGGTGAGCGTTGATCTACGATGTCGAACAAAAATAGCTGAGTGTTTCCTTCTTTTTTGTTTTTGTTAATCTTCACTTCCCCTACCTGCCCATTGCCCTTCCCCTCTCTGATGGATTCGGGTGCCCTAATCAGACGAATTTTTGATCTTCAGAAAGAGGAGAGCATTCGCAGCAGCCCCTGAGCATCATCGTCATGCCTCCTCTTCTCGACGTCGCAGATTCATCTGCTCCGACTTAGTAATCGTCCTCCTCTACTCGACGTCGCAGAGTCCTCTACTCCACCTGAGGAACCGTCGCCACGCCTCCTCTGCTCTGCCAGAGGAATCAGCACAGGTGACTACATTGAAGATTTTGTGTTTTGCATTTTTTCCTTGTACAGTGCAGAGATTAATCGGCACAGGTGCTCTAAGTAGGACTGCCTGAAGAAAAGTTGGAAGAGGTCATGTAATGAAAACATGAAAACACTACGGAAGGCCACCAATGGCCTTAAGGATCATAGTGTTTGATTTGATATTTATATTCTCTCTTTGCAATAATCTCTAGGGATATCTTTGATTTTCTTTACAACTATGGGAAGCCAAATTTCTTTGGTTTGGTGATAGCGATGCAATTATTATTTTTTGTCGGTTTCTTTATTTTTATAGATATCATTTCCTTACAGGTTGCAAAATTGTCTTCAACAATAATAACATTTTTTTTGTTGAGCAAAAATACTTTGTGTAATATCAATATTGTTAGATTTGATATTTAAAGTTTTAAACTCTCAGTTTACAATAAGGTCAAGAAACTTGATTTTTTTTGCAAATTCAGGTAGATGACCACACTCGTTGATAACAATGTTTTTATTATTTTTATTACATCTTTGCTTTCATAGATGCGATTCTCTTATAAGTTGCCACATTATCCATGACAATAATAACGTTTCTTTTATTGAGAAGATTGTTTTTTACAACGTTAAATCATTTGCATGACACTCTCCATTTTTATCTCCAAGACATGCTTGAAAAATCCAAGAGATCATATTTGATATTTTAAATTTCAAATATAGATATTTGATTACTAACAAGATTTCAAATTATTTAATCAAAAAATTCGAGAATTGCATTATATATTCATAATTGTTGATTTAAATCAGCGGGAGAACGATCAATTTATGGGAATAGAGATTCAAAACGATCAATTTATGGGAATAGAAATTCACACGTGGCATAAACCTCTATTTTAAGGGAAACCGCACATATAGAATTTACAGACATAAGAAACTAAAGGTTTTCTTTCAAAAGATCAATCAAAGAACAAGACACCACATAATGCACATCAAACGTCCAACCAGTTTGAGTAAAGAAGTCTACTTTGGGTTTGCTCTTCACAAAGTAGTAAAGCTTCAAATTGTTGTCAATACAATGCAAGGAACCCATTAAAGGTTCAATTTGCCTAAACAATTACAAAAAGTTCAATGAAAATTAAAGCAGCCAACAGCCCTCAAAGAACAAGACACCACATAATGCACATCAAACGTCCAACCAGTTTGAGTAAAGAAGTCTACTTTGGGTTTGCTCTTCACAAAGTAGTAATGCTTCAAATTGTTGTCAATACAATGCAAGGAACCCATTAAAGGTTCAATTTGCCTAAACAATTACAAAAAGTTCAATGAAAATTAAAGCAACCAACAGCCCACTGCCCCGAGACAAACCCAAAATCTAAACCCAAACTCTGTCCAAATGTACAAGTGATGCCAACCTCCACACATGTGTGGTTCGATATTTTATACATATCTAGCACCTAGTTCCTTTGGTTCACGTCTTTCATCTTTAGACACTAAGAGTGTGTTTCACAATTAACCTCAGATTTTAATTCCAAAGCTGATCTGGCTAAGATCCCTTTTAAGTGAGATGCACAGTGGAAACAAACAATGGATTTTACTAGTATGTGAAAAAAGAAGATTTGTTTCCCAGGCACTCATGGCAAAAACATTGGAGTTGAGGTTGAATGAGATGAGATCTGTCCTTAAATTCATGAATCTGAGATTCCAGTGATCTCAAGTCCGAGGTTACCAAACACTCCATAATGGAGTTCACTTATTGTCAAACAGAAAAGTTTTTATTCATCAGACAAACAACATGCACGTGGTACACAAAACAAAGTACAAACAATGAAGCACTTTATCTCTTATTAATTTGACCTAACCTACCTGGAGAAGCCCAGTAATGTTTTTTGAATTTCCAGATCAGAGTACATGGAATTTGACTGCCGTTGTGTTCAAAAGTTGACTGGTATGTTGAGTGCTATGATTAAAAATAAGATCCTGCTGCATTGATGCCTTGACTTGAACAAACTCAGCAAATTTCATACTCATTTGGTCAAATCAAGTGCACCACTCTTAATTGCGTCCTCCTGTAAACTTATGTGGATGCGAGTCAACTTGATGCAAAATAACTTCAAATGCCAATTAGTTTAGCCTAAGTGCGATGTTAGGCAATGAAATTAATAAAGTTGAGATTAATGATATGTTAATTGAAAGTAAACACTTAATGGAGCTGGTAATGGCTGAAGACTCAACTTAGCTCAGACTTGCCAAGTTCATGGTGCGTAGTCAGGTATGAGGTGGCCTAGTATGTCTAGCAGTCACCGGGTTCACATTGGTGGACTTAGTTGAGATTGATCTGACAGGCTTATCTGGTGGGGGATTCAAATTGTTACTTTGCCCAGATTTTCTTCTAGCCTATGTACTTCCGAGTTGTCCATGTTTGCATGTTGTTCTTGGAGACGTATTAAGTGCTTAGAGGACATTTATTTGCACCTGATCTAAAATTGTCATGATTTAATAACAGTGGACTTAAAATCAGACTTTTCTTTATCCTATATTAAATTTGACATTTTCTCAATGCAAAAAAAATGTGAAGTAAGGATTTCAGGATCCAACTTAAGATCCTTAGCTTCATGAATTATCAGTTTTACAATAGATGTGCACATCAATAAAAAACATGTCATATCATGTTTACATCAAATAGTTCAAATTTGAAGGATCATGTGACTTCTCATTATTCACCCAATGCAATTGATTTATAAAAGAACGGGTTAGGTATCAAACTCCTATAAATCTTTGTCAATTGTGAAATGTATTTTCTTCATATTCAACTTTTACTGACGTCTTACTGGCATTTATTTTTATGTCATATGTAGGTTGGTCGATTTGGTGGATTCAATATATATATATATATATATATATATATATATATATATATATATATATATATATTGTATTAAATTTTGAATAAAAGACAAATTTACATGTAAAAAAATGGTCTATCTTTTTGTTGATATGGGTCATGTCACATACTCTCATGTCTTTCACTAATATGAGTCATGCACTTTAACCACTTTTTTTATAAGTTGTGCAAATGGTTAGGTTGGATGTCATATTGTAGTTATGTTGGTAGTTCAAATCTTGGAAAGTGTTACGTGCCCTTATAGATGTTCTTGTCTCTCTTTCTTTGTTTTTTTAATATAAAAATAAATAGCCAAACATATAAAACAAGCTCACCATCACCATCATTTTACTTATCATTCTCAATAACAACACTAAGCGCTAGAAGTTTTCCATTAATCAAATGAATAAAACATGGAAATACGGCTGGTGAGACACTGAGTAAATAAAAACAGCCCCTGCTTGCTAGCTGCCTTTTACTAG
>JAANDH010000228.1:73381-289896 GCA_011799765.1 Nymphaea thermarum | reverse complement strand
CCCCACTCCTCTCCTCCCCCCTTCCCCCATCGGGCTTCCCCCTTCCCCCCATCGGGCCGGGCCGAGCCGGGCCCGGTATATCGGGTTGGGCCAGGTCTTACCGGGCCGGCCTGGCCCGATGCCCACCCCTACCTTTTTTACCTTAGCAGGCCAAAGCTGACAAGCCATATTACACTAAAAAATAAGGGAAAGAAAAACTGTTCAAGAACTCATTCCAAGTGTCGGGCAGCCCCAGCAGGCACCAATGGATACAATCAGCGTAAGTCTCAGGGTCAGCCTTCTGCTCGGGGTTCAGAAGCTTGTCTTGTCGGATCGTGTAAACAGATGTATGTGCATCTTTCTGGTACTCGGATAGGGTCGTTAGGTTCACGAAGAACACTGGAACCTTCATCGAGGGGGTCACGTACATCGCCACCACTAAGAGTCGCTGGTCAGTTCCCACCTCCAAGTGTGAGATGTTCTTCACGATCGGCATGGTGTCCAACACACACTTGATTCCATTCAGGTTGAACCAGTCCATGCTCCTACAACATCCAACATTATTATTAAGGGGAAAAGTTGTCGGCAATGCCCGCGGTGTCCCTTCTACCGGGCCAAGCTTCTTTAAAAATTAGTTTTCAAAAATATGTTATGTTTTGGCGACAAAACTGTTTGTCGCAATTTGTTGTAAAGTTAGTGAATTTTTCTAAAACATTGTAATACAATATTTTATGAGTCTGCTTCATTCTTTAAAACAAATTTACGAAACCATCGGGAGTAAAAAATTGAGCGCTTAAGCCTCCAACACTTTTTAGCATATTTGATTTGGTTTAGCAACATTGGAACAAGTAGTTTTAATTTGCAAGGTAAGTCTTACAATAATAAATCAGAAGTGCTTATGGACAGGGGCAAAGCAAAGGGCCCCCTTAAGACTTTTGAAAAATAAGATGTTAGATGTTGGAGAGAATTTAAATGACACTTCAAAAAACCAGGTTTTTTGGAGTATTTACATTCTCACATTGTCACATGTATTGTGTGTGGGTATTATACGACAACAAAATTTTCGGGTATAATATGGTAAAGTTGTATATCTCTAGAAAATCTTGACAAATTTTAAAAAAAAATTATTACAAAAAATAAAAATAATACGAAAAAATGCAAAAAAGATGCATATAATACGTGTTTTTTTCAAGCTTTTTATTTTCTGGCATCTTTTTTTTTTTTTAAAAAAAAGACGCGTGTATTTGCCGTTATATACAGCTAACTGATTTCTCGGGTATTATACGTGTATTTTTTGAATAATATGTGTTTTATGTAACAATAGTCAAAAGACTCAAAATCTAGTTTTGTAAAATAGAGCAGAAAAGCCGATCGTTAAAATTCATATAAAACTAGATTTTGGATGTAAATGAATGGGATTTGGGTTGTGACGGCTCTCCCACTCCTCCATCGCCATCCATCCTTAGGTCTCTTTCGCCTGATCATGGGTAGAGGACAATGAGGAAGGGCCACCGGCCACCAGAACGGAAGAGAGAACAGAAACATAAAACGAAAATGAAGATTAATTTGAACCGTCAGATCAAATTAGACAGTTTAGAATTGATGTTTCTTGGTGTCATTATATATATATATAAGAAAAAGGGAAGGAAGGTACCACTTTGTTTCTTAAATCATATTAAATACCTCTCAATTCAGTACCGACATCTTTCAATCCAAACAAAGAACCTAAATCAACCCTTTTTGGTAATATTTAAAAAAAATGTCGTTTATAATTTTTATATGGATGGATAACAAGTTGAATCCAAAATCCAGATCCGGAAACAAAATGTGCTCCTTGTTGGCCAAGTTGTTTTACGTTCTCCATCGCATGCAATCCCTCTGATCAGCCGACTGGCCCGACCATGTCGCCCATACGTGACACCGATCTTGTGGGCCAAGTTGATTACATTCTTCAGCTTGTCCGTTTAAACTGGGACAGTGAAATAATCATCTCGCTCGTTTGAAATCTAATACTCGAGGTGACCACACCCAGTCAATCAGACTTTTCGGCAGCGGAACAAGTTGGATCCACACTTTTGATCCATATTCGATGCATGGACATTGATACAGTAATTTCTCGATTTGGATTGGCTAAATTAGGATCGAAAACCATTTTGAACTTTATACGTGGATTTTGGCTAAATTAGGATCTACACTGCTAGAACAAGTTGTCTAAAAATGAATTAGATCTGAATCCATATCCATATCTGATCGGATATTTATATATATCCGAATCTGAACCAGATTGAATAGAGCTTGGGCGTCCGGCCGGGCTGGGCCGGCCCGCCCGACTCCCGCCCTCCGTCCCCTGCTCCCCCTCCTTCTGTCCTCCTCTGTCTTCCTCTCCGCTCCCCCTCCTTCTGTCCTCCTCCGTCTTCCTCTCCACTCCCCCGCTCCCCCTCCTTCTGTCCTCCTCTGTCTTCCTCATCGCTCCCACTCTCCCTGAGTCCCTTCCTGTCTCCCTCGCCGCTCCCCCCCCTTCCTCTGTCTCCCTCCCCCTCCTCCTCCATTGCCATTGGTGCAGTCGGCGGAGACCCAATGTCATGTTGGATATAGATAGTGGCCATTGAGACCTATCCGAACATCTCGTAACTGCCTTGCAGTTATGAGATCCACCCTGAAATCTCTCTAGATAAAGGGAAAGCTTTTTCCTAAAATCTCTCACCCTAACCGCAGCTAGGGCATGGGAAAACCTAAGGGGCTAGTGTATAAATTCCTAGCAAGCTCTCTTGATAATAACATTCGTGAGAAGCCCCTTGGAAGTAAACCCCTAAATCTGACATATACGACTGTCTTCTTCTTCTTTTCCTTTCTCTTCTTCCCTTTGCTCTGCTCTGTCGTTTGTGTTACAGGGGACATTTGCTGTTGCCTCAAGTGAAAGCTGGAGCCTCTGGTGAACCGACTGCGTAGGGAAAGACTTGCCACTTTCGCTGCGTCTTCTCATTCACCAACAGTGGTACCAGAGCCTTGTTTGTCGAACACCAGTAAGAAAATGACATCAAGAGTGGGAGCATCCGAGTTAGCTAAGACTGAGAAACTGAATGGAACAAATTTTCATGCATGGAAGCGTAGAATAATGTTGACGTTGACTTTGGAAAGACTCATCTATGTGATAAGCCAGCCTTTTCCAACTTTAGGAGACAAACCAACTGATGAAGAGAAAAGTGCTTATGACTCATTTACCTCTGATGATCTGATGGCTAAAACTATAATGTTAACTTTCATGGAAGATGATCAGATCAGAGTCTTTGAGGATTGTCCAACTGCCAAAGAAATGTTTGATGTTATCGCTTCTAAGTACAATACCATGACTGCAATGCACATACAGTTATTGCAAGAACAATATAATTCCTATAGGATGAAAGAGTCGGACAATGTTATGGACCATGTGAATAAGATGTTCGTCATGGCTAAAGATTTAGCCGTGGTGGGAAATGTCATATCTGACAATATGCAGATCAGCACAATTCTGAACATCCTACCTCCTTCTTGGGAAATGGCAGTTACTGCCTTGAGCGTCCAATTTGATAATCTGACTTTAGAGAAACTTCCTATACAGTTAGCTCTTCAGCAAAAACGTCTGACCAAGAAAAATAGAACTGAATTGATGACAGTCCAAGAAAAACCTACTGGTAGTCATGTGCCTGTAAAACCAAAACAGTTTAAGAATCGAAATGATGGCAAGTTCAAGGGCAATTTTGCAGGTACTAGAAAAACTCAAGGAACTGTAGTTAAATGCTACAGATGCGGAAAGCTTGGACATATAAAGAAGAACTGCAGGACAAAATTCCCAATCAAGAAAAACAACAATGGTCACGGCAACTACAATAGAAGGAAGCCTCAAGAGGACTCTGACCTAGAGGTCATCTGCGTCGTATCAGAATGTTTGTTTGCAGATGGAGATCTAACTGGATGGTGGGTTGATTCGGGAGCTACTCGTCACATAGCAAAGACAAGAGATTGAGTGATCCATATGGAAAATCTGAGTCCGGGAACCCACAAAGTCTATATGGGAAACAACTCTTATTGTGATGTCATGGGTATTGGGGCATATCGTCTAAATATTGGGGGTACAAGTGTTGTACTTAATGAGGTTTTGTATGTCCCTTCCATGAGGAGGAATCTAGTATTTGTTCCTGCACTGACGGGAAAAGGTTTTGAAGTACGTTTTATTCCTGGAAAAGTAACAGTAGGAAAACATGGAAGGTCCATGTTTGGTGGAAAATATGTAAAGGAACATGGTATGTTCAAATTGAATGATATGAATGAAGCTTCGAGTTCTGCTTATTTCGATTGTGCAATGAGTGTGAACGTAAACTTATGGCATGAAAGATTAAGCCATATAAGCATAAAAAAGATGCATACTCTAGCACAACAAGGTTTAATACCTGACATAAATATAAATGATTTTGCGAAATGCGAGTCATGTGTATACGAAAAAATGACTAGGAAATCATTTCCGTCTGAAGTAATTCGAGCCACTGAATTATTGGAGATAATTCATACTGATATCTATGGACCTTTCAGAGTCCAAACTCATAGTGGCAAGTTATATTTCATAACATTTATTGACGACTTCTCAAGATTTGGTTACATATACTTAATCACATATAAATCAGAAGCACTTGAGAAATTCAAGGAATACAAATCTGAAGTCGAGAGACAACTTGGACGGAATATCAAAATTGTAAGGTCTGATCGAAGAGAAGAATACACTTCTAATGAATTCCTCGAATACTGCAAAGACCTTGAAATAAATAGGCAAAAGACAATGCCTAGGACACCACAACAAAATGGTGTGGCTGAGAGGTGTAATAGAACCCTCTTGAACATGGTGAGATCCATGTTGGCAGGAGCACAATTACCAAAAGTTTTTTGGGGAGAAGCTGTGTTAACAGCTATGTATACAATAAACCGAGTGCCCTGTAAAGCAGTCCCAACCACTCCTTATGAAAGATGGACTGGTGTAAAACCAGATCTGAGATATTTAAGGAGATGGGGATCTGTAGCACACGTGAAAATTCTAGATCCAAAACTGGATAAACTAGATAACAGATCAGTGAGGTGTATATTTATTAGATAACCAAAAGGATCCAAGGGCTACAGATTATGTCATTCATCTCTGGGACTTATAGAAAGCAGAGATGTAGAGTTCATAGAAGAACTCAATAATAAAGATTATGATTCAGTGGAATATCGAAATGATACACTAGATGATCTGATTTATTCAGATGATCAGTCTGGTAATGAACCGACTGGAGATCAGTCTGGTAATGAACCGACTGGAGGTCAGTTTGGCAATGAACCAACTGAGCAGGAATCGTCTGAGGAACAGTTAAGAAATGAACCGACTGAAGATCAGTTAGGCAATGAACCAACTGATATGAATACCTCATCATCTCAGACGTTATCAGGTCATAAAAGACCCAGAGCTCCTCCTTCATATTTAAATGATTATTATGTATATCTGGCAGAGGAGCTATGCTATTTAGCAGATATTGACGAAATGTCTAACAATCTGACATATGAAGAAGCCATTGGCTCACATGAATCGCTGGATTGGGTGAATGCTATGGATGAAGAAATTGAATCCATAGAAAAGAATAAAGTCTGGGAATTAGTAGATCTTCCTAATGACAGAAAGCCCATTGGATGTAAATGGGTGCTAAGGAAGAAGTATAAAGCTGACGGATCAGTCGAAAAATTCAAAGCCAGACTAGTGGCGAAAGGTTTTTCCCAAAAGAAAGGAATTGATTATTCAGAGACCTATTCGCCGGTTGCAAAGTTCGCATCAATCAGAATAATATTGGCCATCGCGACATTCTATGACTTGGATATTTGTCAAATGGATGTAAAGACTGCTTTTCTGAATGGTGAGTTGAAAGAAACCATATATATGACTCAACCACAGGGATATATCATCAAGGAAAAAGAAGACAAAGTGTACAAGTTGAATAAATCGTTGTATGGACTGAAACAGTCCCCTAGGCAGTGGTATTTTGCTTTTCACAAAGCAATTACAAAACTTGGGTTTATTGCAAACCAACTTGACCACTGTGTGTATGTTTGGAAAAGTGGGAGCCTTTTCTGTATTCTATCATTATACGTTGATGACATATTACTAACAAGAAATGATAACGACATGATTGTCAAAACGAAGACTTGGCTGAACAAAAACTTCGAAATGAAGGACTTGGGTGAAGCATCCTACATATTAGGAATAAAAATCACTCGAGATAGAAACTCAAGAATCTTAAGTTTAAGCCAAGAAAGATATATTGATTATATCTTGAAGAAATTTCGTATGTTAGACTGCAAACCAATTGGGACTCCTATAGCGAAAGGAGCAAACTTAAGCAAGAATGATTGTCCTGGTGAAGGACAACAGAAATTAAATGTTCCATACGCACAAGCAGTTGGCAGTCTGATGTATTTAATGCTTTGTACCAGACCAGACATAAGCTTTCCCATCGGTTTGGTAAGTCGTTATCGAAGTAATCCTGGATGGCCTCATTGGCAAGCAGTCAAAAGGATTTTTCGGTATATTAAAGGAACAAAAGGACTGAAATTGTCTTACCAAGCTGATGAGCTGACCTTAGTTGGCTATTCGGATGCGGATTTTGCAGGATGCAAAGATGATAGTAAGTCTACTTCTGGTTATGTGTTCCTCTTTGGAGGTGGGGCAATAGCCTGGTCCTGTAAGAAACAGGGATGTGTTGCTCAACACACTCAGGAAGCAGAGTATGTAGCATGCAATGTTGCAACTACCTTTGCTGTCTGGATGAATCGGTTCTTGAAAGACTTGAAATTAAATATTGTTCATGAACCTGTTCAACTGTATTGTGATAATCAAGCAGCGATATCTCTTATGAAAAATGGAGCGGTTAGCTCAAAGAGTAAACATATAATGGTGAAATACCATTACGTTCATGAAATGATTGAGAAAAATGAAATCTCGGTTGATTATTTGCCTACCAATGATATGGTGGCGGATCCTTTAACCAAGGGAATATCTGAAGACTTGTTTTCGAAACATGTAGCTCATATGGGGCTAAGATATATTTGAAATGTTGCGAAGGAAAAACCATTGAATGGAAAACCTCGTTGTAAACCTTGAAAAAGGTTTAGGTTACGTTGGATAAACCAATTAAGAAAAACCACGTAACAAATTGAATAAAGAAAACCCACATAGAGTGGAAGCAAACTGGCGGTCTCATGGCCAAGTGGGAGATGTTGGATATAGATAGTGGCCATTGAGCCCTATCCGAACATCTCGTAACTGCCTTGCAGTTACGAGATCCACCCTGAAATCTCTCTAGATAAAGGGAAAGCTTTTTCCTAAAATCTCTCACCCTAACCGCAACTAGGGCATGGGAAAACCTAAGGGGCTAGTGTATAAATTCCTAGCAAGCTCTCTTGATAATAACATTCGTGAGAAGCCCCTTGGAAGTAAACCCCTAAATCTGACATATACGACTGTCTTCTTCTTCTTTTCCTTTCTCTTCTTCCCTTTGCTCTGCTCTGTCGTTTGTGTTACAGGGGACATTTGTTGTTGCCTCAAGTGAAAGCTGGAGCCTCTGGTGAACCGACTGCGTAGGGAAAGACTTGCCACTTCCGCTGCGTCTTCTCATTCACCAACATGTCATAGCCGGAGGGCAACATGAGGGTGGGGGAAAGGGGGTCGGGAGGGCGGGCCGGGCTGAGCAGCCCGACGGGCCGGCCTGGCCCGATACCCACCCTTTGATCGAATGTCATTTATTAAATTCGATTCTAATCTGATCTGATTTCTCTCCTGCATCGACCCACTTTGACCACGTCCTCAACACACTTTTATACGCCACCGGCCTCTTGATCTTGTCGTATTCCGTGGAGCCATTCTCGAACGACCCCTGCCTGTCATGTCCGGCTAGAAAGAGATCAGTAAGAGGAAAGAAATATGAGTCACCCCCAGCAATTCCCGAACATCAATCCAAAAGCATAATAACTTACAAAACTTTCATCTTGAATCTGTTCATCCACATGATATAGAGATCGATTCCGGCATTATTTTACGTTTGAAAATTTGTGGAAAAGTTAGAGTATTGTTTTTTAAGGGTTATTACAAGTTTCATTGCAATTGCATCACAAGGATATGTTCTTATTTTGTCATTCAAGAGTAGAGGTGGGCACGGGGTTGGTTACCAGTCAAGAGATGAAAGGCACGAAGGCTGACTTACAGAAATTTAATGCGACATTCTTTTGTAGATGTGTGATTCTAGAGTCAAATTCTAATCCTTCTTTTGATTTTGATTTCCTAAGACGTTGAGGACGATTTCTTTATGTTCATATTTTGAAAATTGAGAGAGATCCCTTCTAAATATTCAACAACATTGATGTGAAATGAATCCTGATGCTTGTATGGTACTATGGGCAAATGAAGGCTTTACTATTTGCACAACACGGCCACCCAAGTTTACGAGTTAAATTGATGTTTTTTTGTTATTTTAAAGTAAAATCTTGACATCCCTTGTTATGTTTCTTGGCTTTCTTGGTGTAGGAGTAACCACCCAATCTTGTTACCAAGCCACTAGTCTGTTAACTGAATAGACAAAACTTCTTAATGCTAGTATACCCAAGTTGAGTGTGCTGAATTCCTTTCATCTCCTTTGTCTTAAGAGAGGCATGCCATTCAGGAAAGAGGATTAAACCAGAACCATAATTCAGTCTTAACTTTGAGTCTTTTCAAAGGCATCCCAATTTTTCGTTGGGACAATTTTGGATGTCTGTAGAACAGTACATAGGAAAGTGTTGTCTTTTGGTTGTAAAAAATTGCAAAACAACTGAGCACTTGAGAACTATTGGATCACATTTAATGGATCACATCATAAATTTCATAGAGAGGAGACATGGAAGTTCAATCCTATTTTAATTAAATAGCTGTCTGATTATGCTACATGTGCTTTTATTCTCTGGCATTATATACAATGAAATCTATGCAATATGAGACTTAGATTTTCTGGACGGGACGAAATATTGGAACTAGAAAATATCATAAATGGGGATTGGAAACTGCAAGTGAGCAGATATATATCTTTCTTTGCTTGAGCTGTTATTAAATACAATCTCTATTTACTTGTTTAATGTGGGCATGTCACATTGCTGAACTGAGGGTCGTGTGCTGTTTATTGCCACTCGTTGTTTATCTTCCGTTCCCGGAAAGGTTTGCTATATATCAAGTGGTGATACTCGTTATACAGATGAAAAATAACTTGTACAAACTCCTGTTGTTCAATTGGGAAACAACAAACAAAATTAGGTATGTTTGTGGTTCTGTGGCAGCATTACGATGTCTACAACTTCACTTAATTTACTGTTTAAATGGAGTGCTGCTACTAATACAACATTGGGAGTGGTTAAAGGAGCGACATGAAGGTGAGTATGAACAAAAAGGAAGATGAAGGCAAGAGAATATTGCAGCATCTGTGACTACTAACCCTCTGCTACTGTAGAATTTTTAGTACTACTTGTTTTTGTATCTGGTGTTGTTGGGTGATTACGTCCATTTTGGTAAGTTACACTTTGATTGCACTGCTGATTGTGGACTGAAAGACTTCCACGACAGCTGCTTCATTTAGCAAATTCTTTTAGGTGTATTGGAAACTCTAATGCTGTTTATTGCATCCACTTGACTAATTGGAGCATGTTTAATTCATTATTATGTGCTGCGACTGTAATAAGGTGTTCCAAGGCGTAGAAACAATACTGGGCAATGGCACGTAAGGACAGAGAGGTCACACGTTCCGAGTCCATCAAATCAAGCCCAATGAAGGGCACATTTAAATTGTAAGAATCTCTCTTGGTGCTTCTGAGGATGAAAGAAATGACGCATGCTCAATGTTTTGTTATGTTGGTCTTATCTTTTGTTGGTTGTGGAAAAAAAAAGAGCAGCAGAGACCACCCCAGTGGATAGTCAGATTGTAGAGATCAACTTTTTCGTGGTATTGAGAATCAACAAATCACTTTTCTCTGCTTTTTTGCGATTCACAGTGTTGCTTGCTACTTTAATTCCAGATTCTCTTTGGGCTTTATGGACAGAACTGCTGGCCTGAAATCCAAACCATTTGCTTCTCATCAAGGTGGAAGGCGAAATCTCAAGGGCCTTACCAGGCAAGACTGAAGGTGCAAGGCCGGTCTGCCAAAATGGGAACAAGGCCGGTCTGCCAAAATGGGACCTGAGCCCGACTTTAAATTACCGACAGTCCCGCCGACCCTTACCAAGAACCAAGTGATTGGAAAGCCCAGGGGATGTGACTACCAGCTTGGTCTACTTGGTATGCGGCCGGTAACTAGTTCGTGTGGTACGGGTATCAAACACAAGTGTTAATGAGGTAACACCATTGTATTAGTTGAGGGTACCATACCAAATATCAATGCATGGGGATGTCTATTCAAATGGGATATACCCATTAACCAATGGAATGAATTCAAATATGACCAATGAAAATGTCATATCTGAATCTGAAATCCAATTTTACAATTTGAATCCAATTTGTTCCATTCATATCCAATTCTGAATAGAACTAGCCGACTTTCAAAACGTAAGAACATTGGACATATGATATTTATTTAAAACTAAATTCAATCTAAATCGAAATTCGATTTAATATTTATGTAAGTCGAATTCAAATTTGAATTTGATTGGATATCATTTCTTAAATCTGATCTGATTTGTTGCGAATGGTTCAGTCTGATATCCAATCCGAATATCCAAATAATTATCAACGCAACTTTCCTTGGGGATTCTAACACAAGTTTCAATCTTGTGATTCCTTAAAATAATATTTTCTCAAAAAAATCATAAATTTGAGCAATAGTGTCCTCATTATATATGAATGTCACTTGTTTTCGACCTCATACGTAATATGTTTAAATTGAGGGTCATGTTTGGATGACACCCTGAAATGGGGTGTAATATGTAATATGCACTCATTGATTTTAGTGAATACCTTGAATCAAGTTTGTGAATGTCCGTCTACTTAATGTAATTTAACTATATTCAACATTTAGCTAAACTTGATTTTTAGAGATTGCATCAAAAACATGTTTCTTGTCATAAAAAAAGACCAAGTTTAAAAAGTAAAATCCTCTTGTCATCCAAACAGAAAAACCATGTTTTAAAATCTAGTTTAGAAAACCAAGGTTTTACAGAACATGGTTTTCTCATAACCAAGTTTTGAAAGCAAATCCTAGTTTTTGTGTTGTCATCCAAGAAAAGTAAAAAGGAAAAAAGGAAAGACAATCTGATCTCCAGAAAAGCAGGAGCGTCTTGCAGACAGAAGGAAAACCTTCGGAATACCGTAGTTTATTTGCGCAGATAGAGTGTAAAGAGATTCCATAAGTCCATGTGGTATCATATTAAATGTCATGATTTATGACCCCACGTCCAACCTGGAACTCACTTCTTGCAATACCATTGTTTCTTTCTTATCGTCATATCATTATACAATTAATGCAATGGATGGGCATCAGCGAGCAACCAATTGGACGAGATCCAGGCTCCAGCCCACTTGCAGAGAGGACAAAAGCTGCCCTCTAGACCTCCCACCATGTCGAGAAAACCATGGGAACCACGCCCATTAAAGAACTGGATCAGTGGTTTCACAGTCCCCCGGTTTCTCAANCACCTCCCTTCTCCACTCATCAATCGACAGAACACCACCGCCGCCGCAGCACAAATCGTCTTACCTTGGAGTCGAACGTTTCTTACAGAAACCAAACATTCTTCTTCCTTCTCTTGACAAGCGAGCAAAGAAGGTTCAGCGGGATGAGTTCCGTTAACAGAGCAGTAATAGCAGCAGGGGCGACTGCGGCCGTCCAGGGATTGAAGGATCAGGGTATCAGATTGAACTCGGTAATGAGAGTCCTCCAACAGAACGTTAGGAGGAATTATGCTTCTTCTACGCAGTTGAAGAGAGTATCATCGTCTACCATCGATTCCTCTCCTTCCTCTTCCTTGTTGCAGAGGGGAGTGGGAGATGAGAGGAGTAAAGAGGCAGAGGAGTCTCTGAGGAAAGTGATGTACTTGAGTTGCTGGGGACCCAATTGAAGAAAACGCTAAAACAGGAGAATGTTGTCCTGGAAGCCATATTATGGCAGCCTTCCTGTAAAATATCTTGTGATCTGAAACCAAACATGAAAATACATATACATCAAGTTTTGCTGTAATCAGGCCCTGTTCGTTCTTTCATTTTTCTGAAATTCTCTTTTCACTTCTCTTGGCCCGTTACCATTTGACTGTTGTTTATCGTGTGCGACTGTCATAAACTGTCTACCATGAGCAGGGTCTCAATGTTCTTTCGAGATTCTGGACGTGTAGTTCATCTAGATTTGTAAGCTAAATGTGGTATTTTTTCTGAAAGAATGATGCTGGAGTTAGACAAAGGGAATGAGAAAGTTTGTTCAACCTTCGCGGAGACGTGATTAATGAGCAGTACACAGGCAAAAACGATCAATACACAAGCAGTCCACCTATGTCAACCCTCTTGAAAAACCAAAAAACCATATCAAAGACCAAAACATGTTTAATGCAATGATGTATGTCTGGAGTTTAATTCATATATCATAAATGATATTGCTTTTCCAGAAAGAGATGATAAAATAGAAATAGGTCAAGGATGGTGAAGCGTGATCGGTAAAGTTCAGGTACATGATAGACAGTCCAAGAGTTTGTCCTTGACCATGCAATCAAAGTTATATAGACGAAATTAATGAATGAAAAATTCCTAGTTTAACATCAAGACAATCTATAGCATGCTACAATGGCAGGTTCTAGCAGAAGTAATATCAAACTCACGCATGTTATGTAAAAACAATAAAATTAGCTATATATCAATTTTAATAAAATAATAAATTTGTTTTTACATTTTCAATTGAATCTAAGTTTGAGTTCCTATCATATCAGCAGCTAAATCTGATTTGGGGTTCAACAAGCCGGAGCTTTCATCAGGTTTGCAGCTAAAAATCTCTTAATTTACACATTTCAATTTTTTCACAGGTGGCCCCCATTTAGTAACCAAACATCAGTCTTGAGCTGCTCTTGGGAAAGGATCCTGATGACTTGATTTTACTGAGAATTACTCACATTTTATTGGCTAAAAAGAGCAGCAAAATCACATGCATAAATTGCAGTGCATGAAAATGAAAATTGAAAGTTCAGCAGGGGCGTTTGATTCACAGGAATTGCAGAAATTTTAAAATCAAAATTCTTGTTTCTGAAAAAAATGAGAATCATAGACTTCTTCTCTGGTTTTGTTTCAACAAACAAAAACTTGTAGAGAAGTTCTTGACAAACGAATGGATAACATCTGGGAACAACAATGTTTTCAGTTAATTATTTTTTATTGACAAAGCAGGAACAGGTGTTTCTTAATTGCTCTTTCCTTGGTGTCGGATTTTTCAGGGCAAAGAGAATGAGCACATGGACTGCATAGGGACGAAAGAACTGTGGCGTCCCCACAAAGCTAGGAGTATCTTATGGAACAATGTGGTTTCCCTACAGTCATGCCCACATGCTGGAGGCAAAAAACTGTTCTGTCCCATTGTTTATGAGTATAAAGAAAGGGTAAGAAGCGTTCAACTAGGTTGTGTTATCAGACATTACTATATGGAAATGTTCCTCATGCTACCTTGAGGTTTCTATTCTATGGTTTTTGTCCCCACATCCAACCTGGATCACTCACCACTTGCACATATGTAGCAGGTGGAACTTATCACTTCTTCCTATACAAATCTTGTTTCTTTCTTAATACTGCACAGTGCAGATGGGAAAAAATGAGAGTCACTATAGATTCGGATCTGAGATGGTGAATATTTAATTATGAAACAGTCGATGTTCAGATATAATTTACATATACTAAAGCTGTCCACTGCATAGAGGACAAAAACCACCCACAATATAGAGAAAACCATGGGAGGGATGTCCTTAAAAGTTGGGACTCTGGTTTTCATAATCCCCTGGTTTCGCAAAACTATCCAACACTTTTGGGGAAACGATTATAAATGCACGTTTCAGCATCACTAGATCTCTCCATAGCTCCATTGAGAGATCAAGACGAAACAAGCAATCCAGCCTTTGGAGTCGATCATTTCGTACAGAAACCCAACCTCCTTCCTTTTGAAACGGGAACAAAGAGGGGCCAGCAAGATGAGTTCCATGAACAAAGCAGTGATAGCTGCAGGAGCGATTGCAGCAGTCCAGGGACTGAAGGATAAGGGCACCAGATTCAACTCAGTGTTCAGAGTTCTCCATCAGAACGCCAGGCGGAATTACGCTGCTTCTACGCAATTGAAGAGAATATCGTCGTCTTCCATTGATTCATCTTCTTTGTTTCAGAGAAGAGTGGGAGATGAGAGGAGTAAAGAGTCGGAGGAGTCTCTAAGAAAAGTCATGTACTTGAGTTGCTGGGGACCCAATTGAAGGGAATGTGATAAAAGGAGAACGGTGTCTCCCTGTATAATATCTTGTAATATGGAACCAAACTTGGAAAGTAGAGATATACATCAAGTTTTGCAGCAATCAGATCCTGTTCATTCTTTCATTTTTCTGAAATTTTTGTCATTTCTTTCTGCCTGTTATCATTTGATTTCTGTTTATCATATGTCCTACATGGTCTCAGTGCTTTTTCCCTATTCTGGTTGTACAACTCATCTAGACTTGGTTTTTTTCCTCAAAATATGACTGTTGGGCTTTTTAACCAGACTCCTCTGTCATTCGTGATTAGACAAAATGAAGACAGACAATTGTTTAGTCCTCCCATTTGCGGCTGACATTATCTGTCGAGAAGGATCTTTTTCGATAGGCATCATAGCAGGACACATTCTCTGCGATGTTATATGTCAAATTTATTCTGATTTCCCGTTGAGGGCCTTGGGTTGATCATTTGTTCTGTGGTTAGCCTGAAGCTCAAGGAATTTTGTTACTTTTCCTGTTTTATATTATTGTGATCAATATTTTGTTGCCCATATTATGACCGTTATAATATTTCTCTCTCTCTCTCTCTCTCTCTCTCTCTGTGTGTGTGTGTTCCCTATCAAAAAAAAATTGTTTGTTATTTTTTCTTCCTTCCATGGTGTTTCAGCAGAACTATTGATTTGAACCCGTTGCACAATACAAAGGCCAATGAAGTTGAAGTACCCAGAGCTTACAATATTGTCACTCAACCAAAAGCACTTACATGGATGAAATGAAATTTGATCTATATGAAAACATAACACAACGTCTTGCCTACAAAGTAAAGAAACACAATGATCTACATGAGAACTTAGAGAAGTATCTTTATGAAAGCTCAATCAAGAAGCAAATGAAACTCGAGCAACGTACTCACACTAGTTGACTTGCTAAGAACATCATGTTGAGTTGCTACTGGTAGCCCTTGAAAGCCCATTTTCATACTGTAAACTGCATGCATGCCCAAAAGCAGGTGGTACTGATCACCACCTTATGTACATGCTATGGTGTTATAGAAAGACAGGCTGAAAACCAAACTATTCATCTCATATTGAGTTGTAAGGACAACGGCAGCTACTCTTCAATTGTGCTATCAAAACAGTAGCTCCTCCGTAGAGGCCATTTATGTTAGGTTATTGGAATAACACATGTTCCAAATACATATGCTCTAAGAACATTGTTGACTTATTTGAAGAGACAATAGTGTGCTTGTTAAATCAAACATTAAAGTGTTGGACACAACTACAGAACCTTTTCCAGGGTCATGATACTGTTTGATTTCAGGCATGAAACTGGTATTGTGTTATAAGAATAAAACACATTAAATTGCTGTGACACATGTTTCATTGGATGATGTTCTTATTTGAAGATAATTAGTACTTTTATATATATTATAAATTCGACAATTAAATGTTAGACTTAATTATAAACAATCTTTGTAAAATACGAAGTATCCATAAAACATGTATTCGACAAATTTGTATTACAAAAGTATAGTGTTCTTCTCATCGATTTCCCTCTTAAACTTATGATGCAATCTGGTGGAATTCGAGGCAGGTAGATAGTTTGGATACAAAACGTTTTAAGCCTAAATGCCATACCACCTTCATGGTCATGCTTAAAAGTCACCATTCAACACAAGTTATGAGAGATTTTTTATTTATGTAATTGGTTCTATAGGGATGAGACTGTATATAGAGAAGTAATGAAATGGTTTCCTTTTACGGTTATGATTTCTTTAGACTTCTCAGAGTTTTTTTTTTTTCTCATTCACACTGGTGCCTATTTGATGTTGGTGAAAAGAAAGTGCGATCCAAATGCATTTGAAACTGTTGTGCTTTGTTTTTTTGCAAAAAAGTTAAAATCTGAATTTATTTTCTAACAAGTTCAAAAGCTGAACGCGCTCTGAAATTGGCGTAAACCTACCAAAATGGAAAGCAAAGTGACCCGCCATACAAGAAACTCACCCACTGGATACCTTACAAGCTTTCAGAGAATTTTTCTAAGACCAAAAAGTTTACCAAAACATTGATAAACAAATCTATTTATTTGAATGCATTAACCAAAATTGAAAACTCGCCCCACTTTTATTTCTGGATTTAGAACTTGTCCAATTTAGGATATAAACATTTAAGAGATTATTCAAAACAATGTCCACGATAAAGAAAAAAGCAACACTATGTGAAACCCACAATAGAAATGCAAAACCCTTTAAGGGTCACAATGTAAAGGCAAAACCATATAAAGCCCACAATAGATCAAACAAAACCATGTAAAGCCACCAAAAAGAAAAAAAGAGAACCACTAAATACCCACAATTTTAAATATAAAACCATTGATACCCACAAAATTTGGAAAAAAAAGAAACCAACTGTAGCCCACTAGATCAGACCCTAAATGGTTGTTGACTGTGGAATCTGAAATCTAGGATTTTGATCCACAGATTATGATCCATTCAAGAGTGGTGCGATCAAAATCCAAGGAAAAAAAAATCTGCCCTCAAGACGCTGTATGCATGTTATTTCGATCTCTTTCTGTGTCTTTTGCAATCGAAAGGAAAAATCAAAATAGAGTTGGTGTAAACAAGTTATTGGGGTTACAAGTATGAATACCTATTTCTTGGACGTCAGTTTTTTTAGGCAACGTGAATATACATATATATATATATATATATATATGTGTGTGTGTGTGGGTGTGTGTGTGTGTGTAACCGGCAAAATAAAAATTCTATAAAAACAAAATGTGGTGATATGTATGTTATATATATCCGAAAAAAAAGAAATTCGATAAAAACAATTAATCTACAAAAACAAAAACAAAAACAAAGAAAGAAGACAAAAGTGACATAAGAGAAAAATTGACAAAGAAAAAAGGAAAAAAAAAAACATAAAATAGAACAAGAACAAAAGAACAAGAGGAGGTGAGAGAGAGAAAGAGATAGTTAAAAGCAGAAGTCATCTTGCCGCCAATGTAAAAGGCGATGTGGACATCTGTTTTCATAATATTTCCAATTGATGCAACACTCCCTGTCGAGTCTTACGTTGTTGCTCTCTTCACAAACCCATTACCAACAGCAAATGAGCCAAGACCACTAGGTAAATTGCCAACCACTACTAAATGAAGGTAAATGTGGAAAGAAGAGTCACATTGGGGAAAGGAGAAGGAAAAGAGGAGGAGAGAGGGTGTAAGGGAAGGAAGGCTAGGCAATGGAAAGCAAGTGATAAAAGAGAAAAAAGGCATTAGACATAATTGTGGTGTCGTGATTTCATAGCAAAGAGATATGTTATAGTTGTATCCCCCAAAAAGGAATGTTTCAACAACAATAGAAGAGGCCAAACCAACATAAAACTGCTAAAAATCGGAATCACAGGGCTGCAAACATAAGATCGAATTCCAACACCAATATTGCAGCAATATACGTCAAGATATATGCTAAATAATGCATAAAACAAGAGACACCAAATTTACATGGAAAAATCCCCAATAATGAGGTAAAAAACCATGGGCAAGAGAGACTTTCTATATATCTAGAAAGAGAGCCAAATATACCAACAACAATATCCCTACTGTTTTAAGAAAAAAAGTGAACTCAAGAGAACAATAACACTCTTTTATATAAATAAAAGAAAGTCCCTTCATTTTTTCTTTCTTCTTTGTTTTTCCTCTCTCTTCTTGGCGTGCTGATCAACCCACGTGCCCTACTGCGATTTCTCATTATTCTCTTCCTTGCCTTTTTCTTCTTCCTCTCCTTTTGTTGTGCAGACACAAGAGGTCTCCCCTTTCTTTTTCCCCAAAAGAAACCCATGAGAGAGAGAAACGTGAGAGAGAGGGGCACCATCGGGTGCCCTCCCCTTTCCTTTGCCCGTCACTTGACGGGTCGGATCGGGTCGGGTCCTCTCTTGATGCTGGACCCGACCCAACAAACTCCCCCTCCAGCCTCAAGAGGGGGAACATACCTGCAAAATGAACAAAAATTAAAATATTGTCTTAAAGACAGTCATCCCAACTAAGTCTTTATACATGTCATGTTTCTCTTTAGGTAGAGACTTTCTCATCATATCTGCAGGATTCTTCTCTGTATGTATATTCTCTAACTAAATCAGTTTTTGCTCATGCACATCACAAATCTAATGATATCTGACATCAATGTGTTTGTTCCTTGAGTGAAAAGCTGACTTCTCCGCCAAATGTATAACACTTTGGCTATCAATGCAACACATAACTCTTTTGGCTAAGACCTATATCATGAAGAAAACTCTTCATCCACAACAACTCTTTACAAGCTTCAGTTGCTGCAATATATTCTGGCTCTGTGGCGAAAAGAGCAACACACTTCTGCAATTTGGACTGCCATAATACTGCTCTCCCTGCAAAAGTAAAGACATAACCAGAAAGAGACTTCTAGAGTTCAAGTCACCTGCTATGTCTGCATCAACAAATCCTTGTATCTCTAGATTAGATTCACCAAAACATAAACAGTAATTGGAAGTACTTTTCAGACACATTAAGATCCACTTCACTGCTGCCCAACACTCCTTGCCTGGATTTGACAATAACCTGCTAACTACACCAACTGCATAAGCCAAGTCTGGGTGTGTGCAAACCATAGCATACATAAGACTCCCTACTGCGGAGACGTATGAAACATTCTCCATTCTTTCTTTCTCATCTGCTGAGGATGGACCTTGCTCATATCCCAATTTAAAATGTGATGCTAAAGGTGTACTTACTGTTTTGGCATCTTTCATGCTGAACTTTCTAAGCACATTATCGATGTATTTCTCGATGTACTATCCTGAATGGTTAGTAAACATTGCGTTAGTCCCAAAGAAAAATGGCAAAATTCGGCTCTGCATCGACTTCAGAGATTTGAATAAAGCTACACCAAAGGATGACTATCCACTTCCAAACATCGACTTGGTAGATAGTACTACAGATCACGCTATGTTCTCCTTTATGGATGGATATTTTGGCTATAACCAAATTAAGCTGGCAGCTCAAGATCAAGCCAAAACATGATTTAAAACCCCATGGGGTACCTTCTGCTATATAGTAATGTTGTTTGGCTTGAAGAACCCTGGGGCAACATATCAAAGGGCTATGACAACTATTTTTCATGACCAAATGCATGAAATCATGGATGCATGTATGGATGATCTATTTTTTATTGACTCTTACGATATAAGCTTAGATTGAATCCACAAAAATGTGTATTTGCTGTGGAATCTGGTAAGCTTTTGGAATTTATGGTTAGCAAAAGGAAATCGAGATGGATCCCTCCAAAGCAAAGGTGATCATTGAAATGTCACCACCAACAAATCTTAAGGAGCTACGGAGCTTGCAAGACAGAATTCAGTCAATCAGAAGGTTTATATTTAATCTTGCCATGAGATGTGAACCTTTCAACCATTTACTACGGAAAGGAGTCAAGTTTGAATGAGGACATGAATGTCAAGACTCATTCGAAAAGATCAAGAAGTATCTTCTTTGCCCACCAATTTTAAAAACCTCAATTTTGGAGAAACCTCTACTTCTTTACATCACAGATAACAATTCCGCCTGTGGTGGATTTTTGGCTCAATATGAAGAAGGATGTCGAATAGAACATGCCATTATTACATCAGTAAGACATTTGTGCAATATGAAAAGAACTACTTGCACATGGAAAAAACTTGCTTAGCCTTGGTATGAATGTGTCAAAAATTAAGGCATTACCTACTAGCATGCAAAGTTAAAATTTTACCTAAACTTAATCCACTAAAATATATCATTGAACAACCATTTTTGAATGGAAGGATAGCCAAGTGGCAAGTTCTGTTGATGTAATATGATTTAGAATATGTGTCACAGAAATCAATCAAGGGTCAAGCCATTGCAGATCAATTGGTAGATTTTCCTCTATTAGAAGAAATTAGAACAAATGGTGATTTTTCAGATGAGCAAATCCTAACAACTGAACCAGAGCCAATTTGGGAGACGTATTTTGTTGGATCTAAGAGCACAGCTGGGGCAGGCATTGTGATACTTTTCATTACACCAGGAAGGGAAATGATTCCTTACTCCCTCAAATTGAATTTCTCCTGCATGCATAATATGGCAGAGTACGAGACCCTAATCCAAGGACTCAAAATGCTGCTCAAATTTAAAGTGCAGAGAGTTCGCATTTTTGGAGATTTTCTTTTAGTTGTCAGTCAGGTCAATGGAGATTGGCAAGTCAAAGATCAGAAATTTATCCCATATCAAGAGTTAGCAACTTCCCTCTTAAGACAATTCGAGGAATATCAACTCTTGCATGTCAAAAGAGAATTTAACCCGATTGGAGACGGTTTTGGCCAGTTTAGGCTCCACCATTGCCTTCAAACCTAGAGAATCTATCAGATCTTTTGAAGTTGGAAGACTCGAACAACCATCTTTTGTCATACCAAGTGTTACAAGCAGAAAACAGAGAAACGCCATGGTATCATAACATCAAAGATTTTCTCCCGACAGGAACACTTCCACCTGAAATTTCTCGAAAGGAAAAAATAGCCCTGAGGCATATGTCATCAAGATATTTCATTTTAGCAGACATCCTATACAAAAGAGGATTCAATACAGAATATGATAGATGTCTCGATGCAAATGAGGTACTAGAAGTCAGTCAAGAAGCTCATGAAGGAATTTGTAGAGGACATGTAGGGTATCAAACCCTCGTCAAATATATAGTCAGAGCAGGATACTATTGGCTCATAATGCAGAGAGACTGTCATCAATTTGTCAAGAAATGCATCAAATGTCAGTTACATGCACCATCAATTCATGCTCCAGCAGCATTCCTTCATTCGGTCAGCTCACTCTGGTCGTTTTCTATGTGGGCCTTTGAAGTGGTCGGTCCAATCAATCCACCTGCCTCAATTGGACACATGTATTTTCTTGCAGCTATAGATTATTTCACCAAATGAAAAGCAATCACCTTAAAAACAGTCGAAGGACGACATGTAGTGTCCTTCATTAACAAAAACCTTTTGTGTAGATTTGGCATCTCGCACGGTATCGTTTCTGACAATGGTACTCATTTTGAAAATGAGAAGGTGCGCAATCTTTGTCACAAACACAAAATACAACGTCACTTCTCTGCCCCATATTACCCTCAAGGTAATAGTCGGACAGAAGCAGCCAACAAGATTTTGATTCGAGTCTTAGAAAGGACTATTGAAACATGATAAGATTGACACGAGAAAATGCACAATGCACTTTGGGCGTATCAAACCAAAATTCGGACACCTACTAATAATACACCAACAGAGTTAGTATATGGAATGGAAATTGTCATACCATTACATGTTCAAAAACCAGCAATGAAATTTACTGCTCTCATTGAACTCCCAATTTAGCAAGTATAAAAAAAGAGACTTGCTCAATTAGATCTCTTAGATGAGAAAAGACTACAAGCAGCAGAGCATGCTGAAGTCTATCGCAAGAGAGTCGCCTGACATTATGCCAAATTGGTCATTGAGAGAAAATTCCAGGTAAATTATCTTGTACTAAGATCTATAGTTCCACTCAGGAGTAGACCTAAAGTAAAATGGGTACCAAACTCGGAAGGACCATATGTCTTCAAGGAGGTTCTACCTCACAATTCTTATCGGCTGATTGACGCCGATGGGGTTGAAATCCCTTATCTGATTAATGCTTTGCATCTCAAGAAATTCTATACTTGAATTTGCAATTCAAAAACTTCAAAACAATTGTACTTTGATAAGCATATTCTTATCAATTTCCAAACCAACTAAGGGGCATAGTATCCCTTAGAGAATGTTTCAAAAATGCATCAAAATTTTCAAACTCAGCCCATGCCTTGAGGGCAACAACAGTGGCATTGGCTTGAAATATGTAAGAAATTTCAATGAAATTGAGGGATTAATGTATAGAAATTAATGTTGGTTCTGACAATTGGCACTTGTAAAGGTCTAGCATGAGATGCCACAAGAAAAAGCCCTTGTGACCTAAAAGACCTTGGCAAGATGATAGATAAAGCTACCAAGCAAAATGAATTGAGCAATGAGGCCGGGGTGAGTGTAGTTGTTCTTCTGGTTCAAAGCTCTGTAGGCATGGGTGGGCATACGCCTATGCTTACACTGTGAAGCTAAAATGCAATCCATGAACATTTTGCTTTTATTAAGTCTCCTAAAGCCTTCTGAATTCGAGCAAGTAAGTCCGAGGAGTGTTTTACACATGGTACCCTAAGGCCGACTGGTCTAGGAGTTACCGGCCCAAAGCTCGCTACAAGGGTTCAGAAGAAAGCCCGATAGACTTGACATTGCACAAAGAAAACTACACAAAACTACCAAAGCGGTGGAACTCCGTAGTAGCTTTTAGGGTGGTGATGAATTTTTCCCAAGAGTGAAGGGTGGCTCAAAATGAAAATCAAAATTCAAAAGCAAAAGAAAATAGGTGACAAACTAAAAAAAGGAGGACTTGCCGATGGTCTAGAAGATGTCAAGGGCTAAGTTCTCCAAGCGTCGAATGCCAAAGCTTTCACAATTACAAAATTCTTCAACCAACATTAATTCCTCTACAAAGTCTCCAAAGAGATGGAGGAAAATCTTCATATTTTAAGTCTATGCCTAGCATTTCCCCTCGAGTGAGGATGCTTAAACATCATTTGAAAAATGGATTTTTCAATTTCAATTTGCAAAAATTTGCTGCGTAAACCTTTTTTATTAAGCCAATTCTTCAACTTGCTTAATAGCAAAGAGGTGCATCTTTTAACACCCCAAATTTTTTTACATCAAAATTGAAGCAATGTGAAAATTTCACAAAAGAATCATGAAAATTTGCAATTTCAAAGTCAATTTCGAAGTTAAACACAATTTGGATTCAAACCATGAAATTGACTCGTGATAAGAATCCCAATGCAATATTATGAGTCCAAATTCAATTACAAATGTCATTTGACATCCAAATTCGATTGCAAATGTCATTTGACATCCAAATCCAAATGTCATTTGAAATCCAAAATCCAATTGCAAAATACAAATTTTTATTTAAATCCAAAAATTGGATCTAATTAAGTCTAGAATGCTACATGGGACCCACGTATGGGCCCCACCTAACCCGTGTGGTCAAAGAGCCCCCAGGGGTCATGCCCCACATAAAAAAAGAATAATATATTTTCTTTCAATTAAATGAAAAAAAGTCATTTTCAAGGAGAAATGAACAAGAAACCTAGGAAAAGAGAAACATGTATGCATCTCTCTCTTCTTCAATTAGGTCCTCTTTAAAGAGTTTTCAATCATCGAAGAGCAATAACTAGGCTGGTCAAACCCACTTATTTCAAGTAGGTTCGACCCTAGTGCACCAAAAACTCAGCTAGGCTCAGTCAACATGAGCTCAGCTTGGCAAGAAAAGGTAGGTCTGTCGCACGATCCAAATAATGGATGAAAATAGACTTTGACCGAACGAAACCCACTTTGGCTAAACTCAGTCAAAGTACAATTTAGCTCAATTAAGTGCTTTCTTGGGTCAAATTTATCAAATTACCTCAAACAATGTCAAACTACTCTCAAATGAGCTTTGACTTTCGTCAATTGGTAAAGAATGATCAATCTAGACATTTTTGCCCTTATATGGTCAAATAGAGATTACAGAGCCCAAATTGTTTTATAAAAGGAAAATAAACATTTGGATTTGTCAAATGCATAAATCAAATGCCAAATTAAAATTCAATTTTTTTAATGAAAGTTTGATTCAGTTGAAATCCATTTTTAATCAAGTTATAGATGAAAATACCCTTTTCGAGCCAAATTTGATAGAATTTTCAAATTTTATTCAAATTGGATTATTATAATTCAAATTTTATTCAAAATTAAATTGGATTATTATATTTCAATGGCATTTGGAGCTTAATAACTAGGTTTTAACCTAACAAGCTCAATTTCAAAAAATAAAAAATAAAATAACGTAAAACCCAGAGCGAGGGCATTTTCATCCGAAATTTTGGTCGAAGTTGGTCAACTAGGTCTAACCAAGGTTGACCACACCTAGCCCAGCCCACCTAACTCGTTCAAGTGGGGCTAAGCATGATTAAATAGAGCCACTAAAAACTCATTTAATCCATTTTCCATCTCCCTAAGCCTTGATTAATCTTCCAAGGCAAATTAAAGGAGGTGGTTAAACCCACCTCCTCCTCTATATAAACCTCTCTTTGGCCACCAAGGGGGAGGACGAAAATTTAAAGTATTCCATCAAGTTGTTGCAGCCGAGGAGCTAGCAGGGAGAAGCCAAGGAAGAGAGGATAGATTCGTCCAAGCCCTCTTCCCCTTTTTGTCTTATTTTGTTCTTTCTCTCCTTTGATTTTGCTAAGTTAGGGTGCTTAAGTGAACCCTTACTTAGGATTTTCATCGTGAGAAGCCTTCTTTCCCACTACAAATTCCAACAAGGTATTCTTCTTCTAGCTTTACTAAGCTCGAATCCAAGCTTAGATTTGTGCTTAGGACTGCTCGATTTAGAAAACAAGTGAAGGCGAAGATCAAGTATCAAGACTGACTGCAAGGTAGGTGATTTAAACCCATTTCTCATCTATTTTGGCTTCTCGTTAGTTCATCTTAATTCCAGCAATTCGTGGGAGAGTATATTTTCATTTGTTTCATGGCTGAAAATGATGTCCAGCTAGGGGAAACCTATGATTAAATGTACATGTTAATGTGTAATGCATGCATACGTCGGTTTTTCTTAAAGATGAACCCTTGTATCAAATTTTGAAAAGGGCCCCAAGGCCACATCCCTTTCAAAACAACCAGCTTAAAACCGTTTTGAACTTCCCACCATGAGGGAATCCGCGGTGAGAGAGTGATCTTGCTGAAATATATATATGACGAAAAAAACCTATTAAGGATGGATGCATTCTCATGAATGTAATCCACCTTTGTATGGCGAAAATAAGGATGAACTAGCTTGAGCATTCATTTATTTGAAATCAAACCATGTTTTATAGGAATTGGCTTAAGAATGTCAAAGTTTACATGTTTAAAATGCCAACTATCCTAGAATCATCCTAAGAAGTTGATGATTTCATGAGTACGAAATCTGAAATTTGAATAGGTTTGAAAGGCTCGTCATTTATATCTAAAAAACAAGCGCTTTATTGGAATCAATGTCCACAACTTTCAGCTTTCTAAATCAATACATGATCTAATTTTTTGGCTATCTTGAGACAAAAGTGGATGTCATCCATGTCTCCCATCTATTTCAAAAATTGATTTTGGCATCATCTGTATATTTCTAACCATTTTGATAATGTTGTGTTAAGTCTCAAGCTTATGGACTACATCTCTAATTTATGTGCTTAATCATATAATAAGGACATTTTGAGAAAGTTCTATAGTTTAGTTAAAATGAATCTTTATGTGTAGATTGTATGACATGTAATTACAATAGTTGGACTTTGAGGGATCATGAGAGAGTGAAGGATGTATGAACGAATCTTGAGAGATTATGAGAGAGAGAAGGATGAATGTTCCATATAGTTTCCTTTCTCATTTCATGCATTTACTTTCACCCAAAATCAATAGCACCACATGCACACTCGGTGGTACAAGGAACTGGTCCCGATGGTGCTATTGATTTTGGGTGAACGTGAATTCATGAAATGAGAAGGAAAACTATATGGAACATTCATCCTTCTCTCTCTCATAATCTCTCAAGATTCGTTCATACATTCTTCACTCACTCTCTCTAAATGTGCTTATTATATGATTAAGCACATGAATTGCAGATATAGTCCATAAGCTTGAGACTTAACACAACATTATCAAAATGGTGAAAAATAAACAAATGATGCCAAAATCAATTTTTGAAATAGATGGGAGACGTGGATGACATCCACTTTTGTCTCAAGAGAGCCAAAAAATTAGATCTTGTATTGATTTAGATAGCTGAAAGTTGTGGACATTGATTCCAATAAAGAGCTTGTTTCTTTGATAGAAATGACGAGTCTTTCAAATCTATTCAAATTTCAAATTTCGTACTCATGAGATCAACAACTTCTTTGGATGTTTCTAGGATAGTTGACATGTCAAATATGTAAACTTTGACATTCTTAAGCCAATTCCTATAAAACTTGGTTTGATTTCAACAACGTACATAGATCTTATGTATGGATTGCTGAAATTAAGCAAATTTTAAAATGAAATAAAAATGATCTCATAACATGGTATTATGAAAATCAAAATGATCCGTTTTCTGAAAACCAGTTTGGAAACGTGTTCCAACCTGATTTTAAGAGAGGAAAACAATTATTAACAAGAGATTGAACACGTATATGTATATATATAACAATGTATACATATACGTACCTTACTCTTCAAAATGAAATTCTATCATGGGACCGCATGACTCATGAATCATGATGATTAATGGCTGGGTTCTTTTACGTAGGAGGATTGAAAACTTGTTTCAAATTTCCCCTATTACCCCTTGATTAATTAAATAAAGCATGAAACAAAATAACTTTAAATAGAAAGAGATAAATGAATGCTCAAGCTAGTTCATCCTTATTTTCTCCATGCAAAGGTGGATTACATTCATGAGAATGCATCCATCCTTAATAGGTTTTTTTGTCATATATATATTGCAACAAGATCACTCTCTCACCATGGGATTCCCTCATGGTGGAGAATTTAGGGACGTGGCCTTGGGGCCCTTTTCCAAATTTGATACAAGGGTTCATCTTTAAGAAAACCGACGTATGCATGCATTACGCATTAACATGTACATTTAATCGTAGGTTTCTCCTAGCTGGACATCATTCTCATCTATAAAACAAATGAAAATAAACTCTTCCACGAATTGCTGGAATTAAGATAAACTAATGAGAAGCCAAAATAGATGAGAAATGGGTTTAAATCACCTACCTTGCAGTTGGTCTTGATACTTGATTTTGCGCTCACTTGTTTTCTAAATCGAGCAGTCCTAAGCAAGAATCCAAGCTTGGATTCGAGCTTAGCAAAGCTAGAAGAAGAATACCTTGTTGGAATTTGTAGTAAGAAAGAAGGCTTCTCACCACGAAAATCCTAAGTGAGGGTTCACTTAAGCAACCTAACTTAGCAAAATCAAAGGAGAGAATAGAAGAAGATGAAGAAGAAAATAAGAGAAAAGGGGGAAGAGGGCTTGGACGAATTTATCCTCTCTTCCTTGGCTTCTCCCTGCTAGCTCCTTGGCTGCAACAACTTGATGGAATACTTGAAATTTTCGTCCTCCCCCTTGGTGGCCAAAGGGAGGTTTATATAGAGGAGGAGGCCTTCTTTGATTTGCCTTGGAAGATTAATCAAGGCTTAGGGAGATGAAAAATGGATTAAATGAGTTTTTAGTTGCTCCATTTAATCATGCTTAGCCCATTTGCACGATTTAGGTGGGCTTGGCTAGGTGTGGTCAACCTTAGTTCAGACCTAGTTGACCAACTTTGACCAACATTTCAGATGAAAATGCCATCGCACTGGGTTTTACCTTATTTTATGCTTTTTTTTTTGTTTGAAATTGAGCTTGTTAGGTCAAAACCTAGTTATTAAGCTGCAAATGCCATTGAATTATGATAATCCAATTTAAATTTGAATAAAATTTGAAAACTCTAATGATCATCAAGAAACGTATCGTGTTATGGGAGGAGATGATGGGTCTATTGGCCACAGCCTTGGCAAGAAGAATGGTGCCTCAAATAAGAAATCATGTAAGAATTAGAAGAAAGGGAATGTGATCAGAGGGCAATGGACTGCCGAAGAAGATAGGTAAAGCAGAATGTATACGCTCTCTCTCTGCCCTTTCTTTTTTGAATTTTTTTTGGCGTTTCTCCCTCTTTTCCGTTTTTTCTGTTTCTCTCACTACTGCTGCCGCTGCCCATTCACTCTGGTGTGCATGTAAAACTGGCTATTTCATATGAAATGAGCCATCTTCATACATATATATATATATATATATATATATATATATATATATATATATATATATATATATATATATATATATATATATATATATATATATATATATATATATATATATATATATAATGTTCATGTCATGCATGACCAAACAAGTTAATAAATCTAATAAAATTAATATTACTGGCAACTTAGTTAGCAATAAAATCCTGCAAAGTTATTGCATGTTCACCAATGTTTCCATTTTCTCTGGCAATTATACTTGCTCCATCTACAATGGGAACAATTCTTCGCCCCATTAAAGACAAATTAATATTACCCAATTATAAAGGTCGTGGAGATAGATATTATATCTTAACAAATGACTATTATTGCCAAAATGGATAGCAAAACTTAGCAAGGTTGCTGGCACATCTCACCACTCGATCCTTATCATTTACATTGTTTCCGTAAGACTTTATTCAGCCACCTATTTTGAACCCAATGGATTATGACAAAAAGTTTCTCCTACTAAATAATATATATATATATATATATATATATATATATATATATATATATATATATATATATATATATATATATATATATATATATAAGACACAATTTACCTAACTATGTTTGTGGTTGGGAGAAAGAAGGTTGACCAGCTAGCGCAATGAAGAGGTTGCCAGCTGGTTTCTCTTCTCCTCCAATCATGTTACATATATAATCATATATAAATTTTTACGGAGGCCAAATAAGCTTTAGCCATTAATGATCCGAAAAAACTTAATCCTAAAAATGTCAAAATGTGAAGGAAAAGGGGAAAGAAAAAAAGAAAACTGTGCTGTGAAATCAAATAAAAAGAGAAACATAAAGATTATTAAGGATGTCAACGGATCAGATTCGGATCCAATATATCCTAGATTATATCTGTTTTTTTGGATATTCACATATTCAGATTCGAATTCGAATAAAGAAAAGTCATAACTGATTTTGAAATCCGATTTTAAAATCCAAATCTGATTTTTATATGTATAACCGACTCTAAATCTGAATTTTGAACAGGATTTAGCCAACTTTCAAAATTTAATAGCACTAGATATGGGATATTTGTGTAAAAATGAATCTGATCCAAATCCGATCTGATATTTATGTATATCTAAATCCAATTGAATGTCATTTATTAAATCCAAATACGATCCGATTTCGTAATCGAATATTAAATTTTTTTCAACATCTAATTTTTTTGGATCATATAGGTCATATATCCTATTTAAATCGGATACATTGATATCCCTAATGACTATGACTCTAGACCGAATTTCTAGAAAAAGGGGAACAGAAAGAAAACTAACCCGTTGGCTCATCCTACAAGGTAAGTCTAAATTTAAAATCCAAATCCAATGTCACAATCTGAATCTGATTTTTACATTCATATTTGATTCCCCTGTAGTTTGTTCATGTGGTGCGCACCCCACCCTCTTCTCAAAGGGGGTCGAAATGCGAGTCAACAAAATTCTTTTAAAATTGAGGTTTTGAAGAAAAATTTTCAAAAGAAAGGGATCCGCCCGTCGATACGAGGTCCAACCATTCCTACCGCCATTAACAAGGGTAATTGGATCAAGGACTAGGATCATTTGAATCATGTACAAGTTATTGATGCAAATCCTATATGCTTGTGCATTGAGGTTTTGGATTTAAGAACCAAAATTCATTTTGAAGATTGGAGGATTTTCAAGTTGGTTCAAAACATTTGTTTTTGTGCCATTCAATTTGAAATACATAATTCTTGAGGATTTTGAAGATTGAAATTGAGTACTTTGTTGTAAACTCTAAAAGATTCATGAGTTGAAATTATGACAAACTTTTGGAAAATAGTTAAGTTTCCTTAGCAAAGGAAATTGATTTTTTGAATGCTTCTTTTGCCAAATCATGTGATTTGGTTTGGTAGAGTTCATTCTTTTTATAAAACATGGGTTCCAAATTGTTAGAAATTTTTGCAACTCAAATTCGAATCACTTGACTTCTTGAGAATGTGCATGTGGTGCTATTGATTTTGAGTGAAAGTGAATGCATGAAATGAAGGAAAACTATATGGAACATTCATTATTCTCTCTTTCATAATCTTTCAAGGTTCATTCATATGAAACATACATTCTTCACTGTCTTATAATCTCTCAAAGTCAATGTTGCAATTGCACATCATACAATCTACACATAAAGATTGATTTTAATTAAAATGTATGACTTTCTCTAAATGTGCTCATTATATGATTAAACACATGAGTTAGAGATGTAGTCCATAAGATTTAGATTTAACATAAAATTATCAAAATGATGAAAAATACAAATGATGCTAAAATCAAACTTTGAAATAGATGGGAGACGGGGATGACATCCACATTTGTCTCAAAATAGTTAGAAAGAATCAGACCTTGTGTTGATTTAAATAGCTCAAATTGTTGACATTGATTCCAATAAAAATCTTGTTTCTTATATAGAAACAACAAGTCAATCAAATAGATTCAAATTCCAGATTTGGTAGTAATGAAATCGTCAACTTCTTCGGATGATTTTAGGATAGTTGGCATTTCAAATATGTAAACTTTGACATTATTAAACCAATTCAAACATGGTCTGATTTCAACAACATACATACATCTTACGTATGGATTTGCCGAAATTAAGTAAAAAATAAAATGAAAATGATTTCATATCCTTGCACTAGGAAAATCAATAAAAATGACCCATTTCCTTAAAAACCGATTTGGAAAGGTATTCCAACCTGATTTTAAGAGAGGATTACAATTTTTAACAAGAGATTGGATACATATATGTATATATATAACAATGTATACATATACGTATCTTACTCTTCAAAATAAAATTTTATCAAGGGACCGTAAGACTCATTAATCATGATGATTCATGGCTGGGTTCTTTTACATAGGAAGATTGAAAATCTGTTTCAAATCTCCCTTACTACCCTTGATAAATTAAAAATAGCATGAAACAAAATAACTTTAAATAGAAAGAGATGAATGAATGCTCAAGCTAGTGCATCCTTAGTTTCGCCATTTAAAGGTGGATTACATTCATGAGAATGCATCCATCCTTAATAGACTTTTTTTTATCATATATGTATTGCAGCAAGATCACTCTCTCACCGTGGGATTCTCTCATGGTTGGGAGTTCAAAATAGTTTTGAGCTGGTTGTTTTGAAAGGGACGTGGTCTTGGGGCCCTTTTCAAAATTTGATACATGGGTTCATCTTTAGAAAAAACCGATGTATGCATGCAATATGCATTAACATGTACATTTAATCGTAGGTTTCCCCTAGCTGGACATCATTCCCAGCTATTACATAAATGAAAATAATCCCTCCCACGAATTACTGAAATTAAAATGAACCAACCAGAAACTAAAGTATATGAGAAATGACTTAAAATCACCTACCTTGCGGTCGGTCTTGATGCTTGTCCTTCTTCTTCACTTGTTTTCTAAATCGAGCAATCCTAAGCAAGAATCCAACCGTGGATTCAAGCTTAGCAAAGCTAGAATAAGAATAGCTTGCTTGCTGGAATTTGGAGCAAAGAGAGCTTCCCACCACGAAAATCCTATGTAAGGGTGCACTTAAGCACCCTAACTTAGCAAAATCAATGGAATGAATAAAAGAAAATGAAGAAGAAAATGGGACAAACGGGGGAAGAGGGCTTGGACGAATCTCTCCTCTCTTCCTTGACTTCTCTCTCCTAGCTCCTTGGCTACAACAACTTGATAGAATACTTCAAATGTTCATCCTCCCCTTGGTGGCCAAGGGGAGTTTTATATAGAGGAGGAGGTGGGTTCAACCACCTTCTTTAATTTGCCTTGGAAGATTAATCAAGCCTTAAGGAGATGAAAAATGGATTAAATGAATTTTAATGACTCTATTTAATCATTCTTAGCCCATTTACACGATCTAGGTTAGCTTGGTTAGGTTTGTCAACTTGGTTTAGACCTGGTTGACCAACTTTGACCAAAATTTTGGATGAAAATGTCCTTGTAGAGGGTTTTTCCTTCTTTTGTGCTCTTTATTTATTATTTTTGTTTGCAATCGAGCTCATTAGGTTAAAACCTAGTTTCTAAGCTAAAAATGCCATTGAATTATGAAGATTCAATTTAAATTTGAATAGATTTTGAAAATTCTATCAAATTTTGTTTGGAAATGGTGTTTCCATCCATAATTTGATTGAAGACGGTTTTCAACTGAATAAAACTTTCGTTTGAAAAATTGAATTTTAATTTGGTATTTAATTTGTCTATTTGACAAATCCAAATGTTTCTTTGCTTTTCATAAGCCAATTTAGGCTCTGTAATCTCAATTTGATCATAGAGTCCAGATTGGTCAATTTCGACCAATTGACCAAAGTCAAAGCTCATTTGCGAGTAGTTTAACTTTATTTGAGGTAATTTGATAAATTTGAGCCAACAAAGCTCTTAATTGAGCTAAATTGTACCTTGACTGAGTTTAGTCAAAGTGGGTTTGGTTCGGTCAAAGTCTATTTTTATCCATTATTTGGATCGTGAGACAGACCTACCTTTTGGCCAAGCTGAGCTCATGGTGAGCCTAGCTAAGATTTGGGTGCACTAGGGTCGAACCTACTTGCATTAAGTGGGTTTGACCAGGCTAGTTGTTGTTTTTCGAAGATTGAAAACTCTTTAAAGATGACCTAGTTAAAGAAGAGAGAGATGCATAAATGTTTCTCTTTTCCTAGGTTTTTAGTTATGTTATCATTCATTTCTCCTTGAAAATCATTTTTCATTTGATAAGGAGAAAATATTTAATTTTTTTTTAAATGGGGGGCGTAACCCCTGGAGGTCTCTTGACCACATGGGCTAGATGGGACCCACACATGGGTCCCATGTAGCATTCTAGACTGAACTAGATTCAATTCTTGGATCTAAGTCAAAATTTGAGTTTTGTAATTGGATTTGGATTTCAAATGACATTTGTAATTGTATTTGAATGTCAAATGACATTTTCAATTGGATTTGGACACGTATCCAGCATTGGGATTTGTGTTAGGGCTTAAATTCAAGATTTGAATCTAAATTGTTCTTTAGATTCGAAATTAGTCTTGAAATTGTAATTTTTCAAAATTCTTTTGTACAATTTTCACATTGCTTTAATTTTGATGTTGAAAAATTTGGGGTGTTAACAGATGCCCCTCTTTGCTGTTAAGCAAGTTGAATAATTTGCTTAATAGCAAAAATTTACGAACCAATTTTTTTTTATGCAAATCGTTTGGAAAATCCATTTTTCAAATGATGTTGAACCATCCTCACTCGAGGGGAAATGCTAGGCATAGACCTGAAATAAGACGATTTTCCTTCATCTCATTGGAGACTTTGTACATGAATTATTGTTGGTTGAAAAATTTTGCAATTGTGAAAGTTTTTGCATTTGATGCTTGGAGAACTTCACTCTTGATGCCTTCTAGACCATTGGCAAATGCTTTTTCTCTCCTTTTTTTTTGTTTGCTTAGCTATTCGCTTTTGCTTTTAAATTTTGATTTTCTTTTTGAGCCACCCTTCACTTTTGGGAAGAATTCCTCACTACCCGAAAAGCTACTACGGAGTTCCCACCACTTTGGTGGTTTTGTTTAGTTTGCTTTGTGCAATATCAAGTCTATCGGGCTTTCTTCTAAACCCTTGTAGCGAGCTTTGAGCTGGTAACTCCCAGACCAGTTGGCCTTAGGGTAACAAGTGTAAAACACTCATCGGACTTACTTACTCGAATTCAGAAGGCTTTAGGAGACTTAATATAAGCAAAATGTTCATGGATTGCTTTTAGCTTCACGGTGTAAGCATAGGTCATATGCCCACCCATGCCTACAAAGCTTTGAACGAGAGGAACAACTACACTCACCCTGAACTCATCGCTCAACTCTTTTTGCTAGATAGCTTTTTCTAGCATCTTGCTATGGTCTTTTAGGTCACAAGGGCTTTTTCTTGTGGCATCTCATGCTAGACCTTTACAAGTGCCAATGGTTAGGACCAACATTAATTTCTATACATTAATCTCTTAATTTCATTGAAATTTATTGCATATTTCAAGCCAATGCCCTTGCAGTTGTCCTCAAGATATGGGCTGAGTTTGAAAATTTTGAAAATTTTGATGCATTTCTGAAACTTTCTCTAAGGGTTACTATGCCCCTTGGTTTGAAAATTGTTACAAATGTGCTTATCAAAGCACAATTGTTTTGAAAGTTTTGAATTGCAAATTCAAGTATAGAATCTCTTGAGATGCAAAGCATTAATTTTATAAGGGATTTCGACCCTATCGTTATCAATCAGCTGATAAGAATTATGAGGTAGAACTTCTATGACGACATATGGTCCTTCCCAGTTCGGCGCCCATTTTCCTTTGGGTCTACTCCTGAGTGGAACTATAGATCTTAGTACAAGATCGTTTACTTGGAATTTTCTTTCAATGACCAATTTAGCATAATGTCGGACAACTCTTTGCGATTGACTTCAGCATGCTCTGCCGCTTGTAGAGCAAGTCTTTTTTTTTTTATACTTGCTAATTGGGAGTTCAATGAGGGCAGCAAATTATTGTTGGTTTTTGGACATGTAATGGAAGGACAATTTCCGTTTCATATACTAATTCTGCTGGTGTAGCATTAGTGGGTGTCTGAATTGTGGTTCGATATGCCCAAAGTGCATTGTGCATTTTCTCGTGTCAATCTCGGCCTGTTTCAATAGTCCTTTCTAAGACACGAATTAGAATCTTGTTGGTTGCTTCTGCCTGACCATTACCTTGAGGGTAATATGGAGCAGAAAAGTGATGTTGCATTTTGTGTTTGAGACAGAGATTGCGCACTTTCTCATTTTTAAAATGAGTAACGTTATCATAAACGATATCGTGCGGGATGCCAAATCTACACAAAAGATTTTTGTGAATGAAGGTACTACGTGTTGTCATTCGACTGTTTTTAAAGTGATTGCTTCCACCAATTTGGTGAAATAATATGTAGCTGCAAGAAAATACCTATGACCATTTGAGGCATGTGGATTGATTGGGTCGACCACATCGAAGGCCCACATTGAAAATGGCCAGGGTGAGCTAACCGAATGAAGGTATGCCGCTGGAGCATGAATTGCAACTGACATTTGATGCATTCTTGACAAATTGGTGACAGTCTTTTTGCATTGTGGGCCAATAGTACCCTGCTCTGACTATCTGCTTGATGAGAGTCTGATACCCTACATGTCCCTCATAAATTCCTTCATGGGCTTCTTGAATGACTTCTAGTGCCTCAGTTGCATCGAGACATCTAGCATATTCTGTACTAAATCCTCTTCTGTATAAAATGTTAGCTAAAATGAAATATCTTCATGACATATGCTTCAGGGCTCTTTGCTCCTTTCGAGACATTTCAGGTGGAAGTGTTCCTGTTTGGAGAAAATCTTTGATGTTTTGATACTATGGTGCTTCTCCGCTATCTCCTTGTAACACTTGTTCTGGTATGACAAAAGATGGTTGTTCGAGTCTTCCGACTTCAAAAGATCTAACAGATTTTCCAGGTTTGATGGCTATGGTGGAGCCTAAACTGGCCAATCCGTATGCAATCGCGTTAAATTCTCTTTTGACATGCAAGAGTTGACATTCCTCGAATTGTCTTAAGAGGGAAGTGGCTAACTCTTGATATAGGATCAATCTCTGATCTTTGACTTGCCAATCTCCATTGAGCTTACTAACAACTAAGAGAGAATCTCCAAAAATGTGAACTCTCTGCACTTTAAATTTGAGCAGCATTTTGAGTCCTTGGATTACGGTCTCGTACTCTGCCATATTATGCGTGCAGGAGAAATTCAATTTGAGGGAGTAAGGAATCATTTCCCTTTCTGGTGTAATAAAAAGTATCCCAATGCCTGCCCCCAGCTGTGCTTTTAGATCCATCAAAATACATCTCCCAAATTGGCTTTGTTTCAGTCGTTAGGATTTGCTCATTTGGAAAATCTTCCTCTCTTCTAATTTGTCCAGATTGAGGAAAATCTGCCAATTGATCTGCGATGGCTTCTCCCTTGAATGATTTTTGTGACACATATTCCAAATCATATTGCATCAACAAAACCTACCACTTTGCTATCCTTCCATTCAGAAATGGTTGTTCGAGGATATATTTGAGTGGATTAAGTTTGGACAAAATTTTAACTTCGCATGCCAATAGATAATGCCTTAATTTTTGACACATCTTTACCAAGGCTAAGCAAGTTTTTTTCATGTGTGAGTAGTTCATTTCATACTACAAAAATATCTTATTGATGTAATAAATGGCATGTTCTATTCGACATCCTTCTTCATATTGAGCCAAAAATCCACCACAGGCTGAATTGTTAACTATGATGTAAAGAAGTAGAGGTTTCCCCAGAATTGGAGGTTTTAAAATTGGTGGACAAAGAAGATACTTCTTAACCTTTCGAATGAGGCTTGACATTCATGTCCCCATTCAAACTTGACTCCTTTCCACAGTAAATGGTTGAAGGGTTCACATCTCATGGCAAGATTAGATATAAACCTTTTAATTGACTGAATTTTGCCTTGCAACCTACGTAGCTCCTTAAGATTTGTTGGCCATGGCATTTCAATGATCGCTTTTGCTTTGGAGTGATCCATTTCTATTCCCCTTTTTGCTAACCATAAATACCAAAAACTTATCAGATTCCACACCAAATACACATTTTTGTGGATTCAACCTAAGCTTATACTGTAACAGTCTATCAAAAACTTGAGAAAGAATGTTGATGTCATTCTCCCTTGTTTTTGAATAAATTAGTAGATCATCTACATATGCATCCATGATTTGATGCATTTGATCATGAAAGATAGCTACCATAACTCTTTGATATGTTGCCCCAACGTTCTTTAAACCAAACGACATTATCGTATAATAGAAAGTACCCCATGGGGTCATAAATGATGTTTTGGCTTGATCCTGAGTTGCCAGCTTAATTTGGTTATAGCTAGAATATCCATCCATAAAGAAGAACATAGTGTGACCTGCAGTACTGTCTACCAACAAGTTGATTTTTGGAAGTGGGTAGCCATCCTTTGGTGTAGCTTTATTCAAATCTCTGAAATCGATGCAGAGCCGAATTTTGCCATTTCTTTTTGGGACTACCACAATGTTTGCTAACCATTCAGGATAATGGATTGTTCGGATGAACCCTGCCTTTAGTAGTTCTTCTAGGCCTTCCTTAACTTGCCTCTCAAGACGAGGGTCTAGTTTTCTCAACTTTTGTTTGATTGGCTTGCATTCTGGTTTTAATGGTAGTCACTGTTCGACTAGTTTTGTATCAAAGGCTTCTTGATGCTCTTTTCTGTTCTTAATGGTAAGTCTATGCAAAGGCTTCTTGATGCTCTTTGAGGAAGTCTATCAACTTTTTTCTTCTTTCTGCTGAAAGACTTGTTCCGAATTGTAAAATTTTTGGATTATCTTCCTTGCCAATGTTAATTTCTTCAATTTGATCATTAATCAAAGGTGAAAGTGGATCTTGCTTTCTTATTTGGATGAACTCTAGACACTCTGCCTCAGTGAGTTCTAGATTTATCTTCTTAAAATCTTTTGATGTTTAATCCTCATATGTCATCCTTGTGGGTAAGTCCTTGCAAAGGCTTCTTGATGCTCTTTGAGGAAGTCTATCAACTCTTTTCTTCTTTCTGCTGAAAGACTTGTTCCGAATTGTAAAATTTTTGGATTATCTTTCGTGCCAATGTTAATTTCCTCAATTGGATCATTAATCAAAGGTAACCGTGGATCTTGCTTTCTTATTTGGTTGAACTCTAGACACTCTGCCTCAGTGAGTTCTGGATTTATCTCCTTAAAAGCTTTTGATGTTTGATCCTCATATGTCATCCTTGCGGGAACAAAAATTGAAAATGACAAGATTTGAATTGATGAGTGATCATTTGTATAGATGACAAAATGACAAAATTTGATTTCATATTGCAATAAGGATGAGATTGACAAGATTCGACAAAGTTCAACAAAACTTGACAAATTTTGGCTTAACCACAATGAACTGGACATGACAATCTAGGACAAAAGGATAGATGGGCGGACTTCACCCCACCATTTTACATATTCAGAACTCATTCCTGGACCAAGGACAAGATACAAGTGAGCAAATGATTTCCAACGTTTTTGGCCATAGGTGTATATCCCGGACCACTCATGGGTATCTAGTTCATACTCTATGATGGCTCCTTCTCACTCAATTGGATATGCTTTCCTTTGACGCAGTGGAAATTGTTTGAGGCAACGCTCTGGATGGTATTCGACTATGAAGAATGGCCCCAATAGAAGGCATCCTCTGACTGGGTTTTAGGTGTATCTTGACTTGATGACTTCCCGAACAAAGAAATCCCAAATAATGACGGAGTCATCCACTTCCTCCATCTTCCTACGGTAGTGCTCCATACTGGATAACTGGACATCGGTATTCTGAAAATGACATGATTGTGGCCCCACATGTTTGTAGAACCATGCTTGTAATGTGAAGACACATCCTTCTATCGAGTCTACATCTCCAATTGAAAATTTGGTCAGCCCTCGGTACCAAGCTATGGGAAAATGCTTTTTGAGTCCATCTAAAGAAGAGAAGGTTTTAGACATTGACATGAATTGATTCAATAGAGACTCAAGAAAAGCTTTGACATTGGGTTTGGACATGGATTTGGAGGCAAAGTAAAATGTCACATGCATCCAAACAAGCAACTAATGAAAAATTGATAATGCAATCCCTAGGACTCTTGCCTATATGGATTGTTTTGAAAATTGACCTTGGAATCTATGGAGAATAAATGGGTAAATTGTTCTTGATTTGTCCAAAATTTAAGGTATGCTTGTATACCAAATTTATAGTACTGACATAGACTCCTCCAAGGGTTTTCTAGATTTGGGCTCTCTAATTCTCCTTGTTCACCCATCGATATACTGGGACTATTGTCCGTTTCGGTACTAATGGGGGACTTCTCAGTCCAATTGGGTGGTCCAGTTGTAAGGCTATATCTTGGACTAATATCCTAGAAATAGCCCCTCAACATGATGACCGACATATTATACAGGTAAGGATTTGTTTTTCAAAATTCATGAGAAAATGTGAAATAGATGGCTCTATTGCATACATTACTAAGAGATAGATTTGAATTTTTGAGAGCATACATGGGCTGCATACAATCCTTAAATTGAGGAGGGGTAGGATAAATTGAAATGAAAGAGGTTCATGGAATTTCCTCAATGTACACTACATGATGCCGGTATCCATGTTTATGAAGAAAATTTTGTGCAATTGATATCTAGCATTGTAAAATAACTTGTATATGATCCAAATAGGTCCTTAGACAAACGATGACAGGTCCCACCGGGCGTGCCATCTGTTCGCACCCCACCCTCTTCTCAAAGGGGGTCAAAATGTGAGTCAGCAAAATTCTTTTAAAATTGAGGTTTGAAGGAAAAATTTTCAAAAGAAAGAGATCCGACCATCGGTACGAGGTCCAATCGTTCCTGCCACCGTTAGCAGGGGTAATTGGACCAAGGACTAGGATCATTTCAATCATGTACAAGTTATTGATGCAAATCCTATATGCTTGTGCATTGAGGTTTTGGATTCAAGAACCAAAATTCATTTTGAATAAGTGATTTGAACTCATTTTGAGGAATGGAGGATTTTCAAGTTGGTTCAAAACCTTTGTTTTTGTGCCATTCGATTTGAAATACATAATTCTTGAGGATTTTGAAGATTGAAATCGAGTTCTTTGTTGTGAACTCAAGATAATTCATGAATTGAAATTATGATCAACTTTTGGAAAATAGCTAAGTTTCGATAGCAAAGGAAATTGATTTTTTGAATGCTTCTTTTGCCAAATCATGTGATTTGGTTTGGTAGAGTTCATTCTTTTTATAAAACATGGGTTCCAAATTGTTAGAAAACATGTTGTTTTCCAAACACACTTTGGCCAAGATTAGGAATGTATTGCTTGTGTTTTCTTTTGAAGTTAAGAGAAGTTTACAAATTCTTGTTGCAACGTGACTTGGTCACTTGTTGCAACTCAAATTTGAATCACTTAACTTCTTGAGAATGTGCATGTGGTGCTATTGATTTTGAGTGAATGCATGAAATTGTGGCCATCTCTTCCATGACTTCTCTCTCCTAGCTCCTTGGCTGCAACAACTTGATAGAAAACTTCAAATTTTCGTCCTCCCCCTTGGTGGCCAAGGGGCGGTTTATATAGAGGAGGAAGTGGGTTCAACCACCTCCTTTAATTTGCCTTGGAAGTTTAATCAAGGCTTAGGGAGATGGAAAATGGATTAAATAAGTTTTTACTGGCAAATATTTGAGTAATTGCACTGTCCACCTTTGAGTTTTGGATGAAAATGCCCTTGCATAAGGTTTTTCCTTATTTTGTGCTCTTTATTTATTATTTTTGTTTGGAATCGAGCTCGTTTGGTTAAAACATAGTTTCTAAGCTCCAAATGCCATTGAATTATGAAGATCAATTTAAATTTGAATAAATTTTGAAAATTCTATCAAATTTGGTTCGAAAAAGATATTTCTGTCCATAATTTGATTGAAGACGGATTTCAACTGAATCAAACTTTCGTTTGAAAAATTAAATTTTAATTTGGTATTTGATTTGTCTATTTGACAAATCAAAATGTTTCTTTGCCTTTCATATGTCAATTTAGGCTCTGTAATCTCAATTTGATCATAGAAGGACAAAATTGTTCAGATTGGTCAATTAGGACCAATTGACCAAAGTCAAAGCTCATTTGCGAGTAATTTGACTTTATTTGAGGCAATTTGACAAATTTGAGCCAAGAAAGCTCTTAATTGAGCAAAATTGTACCTTGACTGAGTTTAGTCAAAGTGGGCTTGGTTCAATCAAAGTCTATTTTCGTCCATTATTTGGATCGTGAGACAGACCTACCTTTTGGCCAAGCTGAGCTCATAGTAACTGAGCCTAGCTAAGATTTGGGTGCTATTGGGTCGAACCTACTTGCATTAAGTGGGTTTGACCAGCCTAGTTATTGCTTTTCGAAGATTGAAAACTCTTTAAAGAGAACCTAGTTAAAGAAGAGAGATGCATAAATGTTTCTCTTTTCCTAGGTTTTTAGTTATGATATCATTCATTTCTCCTTGAAAATGATTTTTCATTTAATTGGGAGAAAATATTTAATTTTTTTTGTAAATGCGGGAGCATGACCCCTGGGGGACTCTTGACCACACGGGCTAGGTGGGGCCCACACATGGGGTCCCACGTAGCATTCTAGACTGAACTAGATCCAATTCTTGGATCTAAGTCAAAATTTTAATTTTGCAATTGGATTTGGATTTCAAATGACATTTGCAATTGGATTTGGATGTCAAATGACATTTGCAATTGGATTTGGACATGTAATCCTGCATTGGGATTTGTGTCACAGCCTAAATTCATGATTTGAATCTAAATTGTTCTTTAGATTCGAAATTAGCTTTGAAATTGCAATTTTTCAAAATTCTTTTGTACAATTTTCACATTGCTTCAATTTTCACATTGGCAAGTTCAAAATGTAAGAGCATTGAATATATGATATTTAAAAGCTTAGGATGCCCATCATGGGGGACTTCCCCTGCAGTTTGTTCATGTTCTCACAAAAGAAAATTTCAAAAACACTCCAAGGTTTTAGCAATAATTTTCAAACCAACTTGATCTATTCTAAGATGTGCTAGCACATGGCGCTTCCCATTTTTTGGGCACATTCTTTTAAAATACATATAAATTGTCAATTTTTTGGAAGAGAAATATACACTAAAAAAAAGCTGGAGTATTTTAAAGTTTTTTTATAAAGGCATGTATATTTTAGACTTTTAATGTTTTTATAAAGGCAATAGCATATTGTTCTAGTGATTTTTAGATTTGTCTATAGAAGAAATGACATATTTCAAACTCTTGAACTGCTGATATAAGTTGAGATAAACCCCTAAGAAGAGCATATCGATGTCGTTATTGTAGAACTTTTTGAATTAGCAAGGAAGGCTGCAATAGTGTGGAATCAAAACTTAACAAAAGCACAATAATGTGAGCTTGATTTAAGACCCACCCAATGTACTAAATGTTCAATTTTATTACGTAATCAAATCTCTTGAGTTAGGAAGATCTAACAAGAAAATATGTTGCTTGCTCGAACCCACTTGTCTTGCCCTAACAAGTCAGTAAGGGGCATTTTTGTCATTTAATCACCCGAGCATTCAGTTCAATGTCGAGTATTAAATTTGCCTTGCTCGTGTGTACTTTATTAGATGATTTCAAGCAAAGAAGAAAAGTAAAGGTAATTAGCTTTGTTTAATTACGAATTAGTGAAAACACTATATATGTGTTTCTAATATATCGCAGTGGCCAATGGTTTAACTTAGCTTTACTAAATTAAAAGGCAGGCAATTTAACATCCAAGGCAGAAATCTTGGACATAATTTTTCAACTTCAATTGAGAAAACGAAGTTAATTTCTTCAAGAGCTAGAATATGAGGTGTAAATATTTCAAACATTTAACATGAGCCCTGCTCATTAAAAGAGCTAAGCAGTTTGTATAGAGGGGCCAAAGGGAGCTAAATCAACAAATTAAGGAAAATAAAGGAGAGAAGTGAGGCTTTTTTTTTTTTTTCCGCAACAACCCTGCTGCTGGTAATGCTATACACGAGTCGACTGTCGAGTTGAGCTCATGAGCACCACTCAACTCCTCGATCACTTGCCTCAAGCTCAATTCAAAGCTTCACAATGGTCAGCTCAAGCTGGACCTGATAAACCAAGTCAAAATCCAACTTGACAATTTTTAAGCTCGACAGATTGAAAGACTCATGCCAACAGCTGGCTGTGCAGTAAAATTCTGAAAAATTTTAGCATAATTTCCTAAACTCGTTACGGCCAAGCCGAGTTGAGTTCCTATAACTTGAACTCGACTCTTTTAACAGCTCAATCTAAGTTAAAATCGATTACCGGTTGAGTGAGTTCGTCAAGCCCAGACTCTGACTTGTTGTTCAGCCCTACCTGCTACTATATAAGAACAGACGAACCAAGAAGACAAATCAAACAAATTGTAACAAATGCAAACTGGGTAAGGGGCAACTCAGCAGCTGAAAGCAACCAGTTCAGCTTACAGAAAGGCCTTTTTCTTTTTGCAAAAGTTCGACAACATGCTCAACTTGTCCCATTTGTTTTACTTGACCCCTTAAATTGTATAAGAAACGACAGTTAAATGAAGGAAATTAATGACTTAAACATGATTTTCTTCTGTAATACTAATCCATCAAACCCTCTATGCCTCAAAGGGGCATAGCATAGCTAGTCACACAGGTGAATGCATGAAAGTGGGTCACTTGTTCGATTTTCATGGATGGTACTCTTCTAAACTATAAACAGTGGGAGAGCAACACTCTAATTGATAAGTATACTATCTCCTATCCAGGTCCTGACGCAGCCTAAGACCTAAAGGTAGAGAGAATGTGGAGATGCCCAAGATGGTGTTTGGGTCTTTTTCCAAACCATTGTCACAAAACACGTGTATGGGTACTATACGGCAAGGAATTTCTCAGGTATAATATGGTAAAGTTGTATATTTCAGAAAAATCTCTGTGAATTTTTAAAAAATTTAACACATTTTATAAATCCTGAAAATTATAAAAAAATAAAAATATGAGAAAACATGAAAAAATGCATATTATATGTGTTTTTTCATGTTTTTGGCTTTTTTAAAAGAACACGTTTTTTTCACGATTTATACAACTGACTTGTTTTTCATGTTTTATACGCAAATGAGGATCTCTCCATTTTTGCAACCCAAAAAGCTCATATGCCTTCCTATCTCTAATATCTCTTATAATAATAATAATAATAACAGAAGCTGTAGGAGAGGGCGATTGATTCAAAATGAAATGAAAGTATTCGTCCGCAGACCAAGCTAACGAATTAACTGCATAATGAATCACCTTGATTCATTGATCTCCTGCAAATGACCACTCTCTGATAATCACTAGAGTTCCAGCATATACATTCACATTCACAGACATAATCAACATACCTCAAACGAAGTCTAGGATCTGAACCACTAACCCTTTCCATTTCATTATTCACAACGATTGAAAATCTTTCCACATGGATTTGCATGTAACTGAATAGATAGTCTTCTTTCTACTATGGATTCTCTCATTCCTTTCCTTCCAGAATCAAAAGAAAAAAACATACGTCAGCATTTATTCACCCAATAGAAGCAATCTTCTTCCTCTACCAAGAGAAAAGATCATGGAGGTGCACAAAATGGCAACTTCACATTGAATTTACTTGCAACAGATTTTCTCAAGGAAATCGAAAAGCACAACCAACGAATAGATGATTCAAACATGTTGGTATAAATATAATTACCAACAGATCCATCAGTAATTGTCCAACCATTTATGAAGGGTTACGTATGTTGTTATTGAAAATCACATTTTTACTGATTGTCTATTCCGTCAATAAATAATGGAATTTCAGTGACGATTGATGGTACTATCGGTGGAGGTGTACAATTTACTAACGATCCTGCTCACTTGTCAGTGAATGTATCAACGACATTGTCTACTCTAACGGCGTCAATGAAACTATCGTTGACGGTGTTCAAATTTTTTTACCAATGGTTTGTTACCGTCAGTAATAAGTGTTTTTTATTTTTTTGCAGAGCCACTTCCTTTCACTTAACGTACACCTGCTGATCATAGGGATTAGGGATACCAAGGTGCATCAGTCTATCTTTGAGACAATAACTTACCTTCTTCAGGTAAAAGACAACACCACCTGACCCGAGGTATAGCATAGGAGTACCAGAGAGCTTTCCGCCATTCATTCATTGGTCGATGCTCCCTAATCCTGTTATAAACTTCCATAACTTTCAGGACAATGCATCATCTGACCCCATAATAGATTATCCTCAATCCCACAGAGATGAGAGTGATTGATCACCTGCCTAATCCAAATAGAACCATCTGAACCTGTCCTTTAGCTTTTCATTGCCTTTTTTTTATCCTTATGAAAAGGGCCAAAGGTATTCCCGCCGTTACACACCCTGACGTACAATTTTTTTTTTATGAACCAAAGAGATGCATATAACCTGTTTGATGTACAATTTTTTGTAAACCAAAGAGATGCATATAACCTGTTTGATGTACAATTTTTTGTGAACCAAGGAGATGCATATAACCTGTTTGATGTACAATTTTTTGTGAACCAAGGAGATGCATATAACCTGTTTGATGTACAATTTTTTGTGAACCAAAGGGATGCATATACCTGCTTGGATCAAATAAAGAGCGTGAGGGACACAGTAACCTGATGGATGCACCTCACATGACTGATGCACAATTTCTTTTTTTATAACTTTTAGAAACCTTTGCTTTAACACTACATTGAGTCTAACGTTAAGGGAAAAAGGTTTCTCGATCGAAACACCTTTTCCATCTGAACTTAGCAACACTGTTAACTAATGAGACTATCATAAGGCCCTCATTGTTTGGAGCAATATCAATCACCGATTAACGGAGATACACACTAAACAGATTTAGATGAGACTGTGGATCATGGGTGGCAGGCGATTTGATATTGTTAAGAAGGTGTAGACAGCCGAGGTAAATGGATATCCTTCTATAATAAGAAATTGGTGCCTCTCCTACACAGTGCCTAAATCAAGCCAAAACTGGCCATTTTAAATGCACACGTAGTTCTGCACACAAGCCGAGTCGAGCCCGAGCTCGAATCAACTCTTGGATTGCTTGCTCGAGCTCAAGTCAAGCTTGACAACATCAGCTCGAGCTCGACTTGTTATGCTCAAGAAGTATTTCTCGTGCTATTGACGAATGTTCTTGTTTTTTTTGTTCCAAGTGAACCTAAAAAAGTATTGAAGCTCCAAAATATTAAAAACAAAATACACAACATTCCTATAAAAATGGTGCCAGAATTGCTTTCTGCAAAATGGTGAAAATGATTAGTGAAATGAGAACGAAGGAATCACCAAAAACAAGCTCGTAATCAGAACTTGAAAGACTGAATCAATTGCCTAACTACCATAAGAGCATCTCAAAAATCAAATTAAGAGGCGAAAGAAGAGGAGCGAAGCAACATGATCAGAAAATAGAAAAGGGGCTGCAAAGGAAAAATTAACAAAAACCTCCTTACCAGCTGCTTTATTGTTGGTCACGATTTTGCCAGCAGCTTTTTGCTACGCACTATTGCATTTAAATGGAAACAATGGATCTCATTGCCTCTATGTCACACGAGTGCGGGTGCTGGTGCGGCGTATCTCAAAAAAATTTGGTGCTCTGGTGTGGCGAGGGTGTATAAATATAATATATTTATTATATATAAAAATATACGTATTCATAGTATATATAATTTTAGTTTGTTTCTTAGCTTAATTTATCATTTCTTTTTACTTTTATTACTAAAAGAAAGAGACAAGGAGAAGAAAAAAATGAATGAAAAATATTTTTGAACTTACATAAGAAAGGACGCGGTTGGCTGCATGTTGGAGCTACATCCGAATCACCACCAGCGCTAGCGTCATGTCGACACAGGTGCAGCCCCTTTTTTGAAGAGTCTATGTGACATAGCATTGCCTGCTTCTAATTGTTGGAATATTTGCAATTAGGACCAGAGGTGAACTTTTAAATTTCTAAAATAAAACACTCTATAAAGTACTTGGAATTTGTTAATGCCCCTCAACTAAATTTTTCACAAAAGGAATTTGCAAAAGCCCAAGTCTTAATCTCTTTGTCTCTTGCAAAAACTCTAATTTCTTATAAGGTATGTAAAGACTATCTTCACTATGTGAAGAGCGTTTGAACGACGGTGAGGAAATACCTTGCCTTATCATTTCGTTCTTTTGGTTCACTACTCTGACAAGGTGAAAATGAACTCAATGAGGCAATCAAATTTTCTCTACAAATGGTTATGAATCCACCATGCATTTGACTTACAAGGCATTATTCTTTGTGAGCGAAAAATTACTACAATTTGTGTCTCCCTTCCATGAAGTTATCCAAGACAACATCATCCTCAGGAGTAGGGAGAGTAGAGATGTCAAAGATTGGAGTTAGATCCGATATCCTATTGAACCACATACAAAAAGTCTGATAAGAAAAAAAAAAAACTGATTTCCAATTAAGAATTAGGATTGAATTTGGATATAAGAAATGATATACAATTGGATTTGGATTCTAATTTAGGTAAATATTGAACGGTAATTTAGGTACACATTGATTGGATCCAGATTCAGATTTGAATAAGGTATTGTTTTCAATAAATATCCTATGCTCAATGTGTATAATGTGGTTTGGATTCACGGATGTTAATCTAAACATTGGATTTGGATAAACTCGGCTTATGAATTCGAATTTCGGATTTGGATATGGTATAAAATTTTCTTTATCCAAATTTGAATCTGAGTTGGAATTCAAATATATAAATATCAGAAAAAATTGATATGGTACAATACATATTCAATTTGAATAGGATCCAATAACATCTTTACCTAGGAGGGTTGTTAGCTTAAAAGGAAGTGGAGAACGGAGCCTTTTAGCTTAGAAGTAAATGAAGAAAAGGTTTCCACTCAAAATGTTGCCAGTGCTCCTTGGGTTTCTTAGCAACGTTTCTTATATTTCTAGCTGTAACCGTCCTCCCCACACGCTAGTTTTCAAATGGTTGGAATTTCTTTAGGTTAGTATTCTGCCCTTTTCTTGTAAAATGCAGGAAAACCAGCTACATATTCCTTTTATTTATACTTGTTGTGGATCATTAGTTGTATGCTATTTCTTGGTTTGGAGTCTATTGAATTCCTTCAGGAGGCTTTGTTTCGGAGATTCAATGGTGGATCAGGAGGCAATTCTACTGCAAATAGTTCAACTTGTGTCTGCTACTCTGGTTTAAATGTGGTCATGTGGAAAATTTGCGTCATTTCAGAATATGGCAGTTCACAGGGACTTTACCAAACCTAGTCGGGAGTCTAAGAAGGTGCTCCAGAACTCGCGTCGTCCAATCATATGAAAATTACTTCAATGCTTTGGCTCCAGACCAAAATGCTGAGCCCGATTTTGGAGCATGATGGCTGGATGCTAGAGATTGCTTCATCAATAATTTATGTCACCGCGGTATGCCGGTACGGTACGCAGGTACGGCAGTATCGGTACGGGTATGCCGGTACGGTACGCAGGTACGGCAGTATCGGTACGGGGATACGTTGGTACGTTTGGATATATAAAGCGCTTTATACACTCGGCTCTTCTCACCCGTCCGTCCAAGTCCCCCACCGACTGACTTTAGAAAGGAATAAAAGTTATTATATGTTTCATTTCCTCTTTCCAACTTATTGATACAGGACTAAAGGAAACATATAATAACTTCCTTCTTTCTTCTTTTGTTTTATTTTTCTTAAAATGTCGTTCCTTTCCTTATATGTTTCCTTTCCTTATTATAACGTTTCCTTTCCTCTTTCCAACTTAAAAATGATATCATTTGTTTAATTTTTCTTAAAATTTATAATTTTAATTATAAAAATTAATATTATCACAAAAAAAAATACGCAGTACCCGTACCATCATTTCCAAAAATATTGTACCCGTACCCATTTTCCCGTACCCGTACCAGAACCCGTACCCGTACCGCAGTGACATAGTCAATAATCGGTGGAAGCTGAAGGGGTGCAGGTTTTGATGGTTAAAGGAATCTCGTTTCTACCAATTTCTATACATGGACGGGAAGGATTCGCAGTAAAAGAATAAATGATTCACTGCTCTACACTTTCTAATTAGGAATTACATATGTTTCTACATGATCCACCAACCATGATAAAGCCTGCACTTTTTGACAGATTGACTCTCAACTAACAACAAGAACACGAATATGTTTATGGCAATCTCAGGATTTCCTGAACTGACCTGCTGCTTTCGTCAGCATCTTCGTGGCTTTTTGTTATAGCTAGAAAAGACTAATATAAGTTTTCTATTATATTAACTTTCAGCAACGACATCAGTACAACACGTGTTTGTGTGAACCGTGTGTCTTATGCATGACATACACATTCGCAAGTCGCTGAAGCACCAGACAGAACAAAGATATAGAAGAGTGTCAATGTTGAGCTCTATTAGCAAGTCTTCACAGTGTTTCTATCTTAACATTGCCGTGAACAGAAAACTTGTGGATCAATATCTAATCATGCTTGAAGTTGGCACATACAAACCTCGACCAAGCACTGCTGTTCTGTTCACCATATTTATCCCTGATGTGATCAGTGGTTTGAACACTGCTCAATCTCGTTCATACAGAGAGAGAAAGGGAGAGAAAGAGAGTGAGGGATGAGCATACTTTGCTATGGCAGGCTTGGAAACCGTGAAAAATTTGGTCGCCTTCGCTGCATGTACGCAGACCTTCCCTCATTTGCTTCATCTGTACCATATAATATCAAAGTAGTGTCACCAGCCAATTCCTGTTTCAGATAGCTGAATTAGCAATATCCACCAAAAAAAGGAATTCTGCAGAGGATTATAGCCGCCAAGACTGCTTAACTAGCCAGAAAATGGAGAGAAAAGAAAAAAATTGGCACATCTAAAATCTGAACCAAATGCACATGATACCAAAATGTTAACCGGTGGAAAAACTTCAAACACAAATAAAAATAACAGAAAAACAATAAAAGATTCATAATTGTTACCCGCAAGCCAGCATGCCCATCATCCACAGCATTAAGAGAAGCTTTACAAACTCGAAGAGCCGTAGGACTATTTCTTAAGATCTCCGGGCACCAACGCACTGTTTCTTGTTCCAGCTTTTCTAACTGTTGAAGGAGCAAAAAACTTGCATGTCAGCGGACACAATTGCTACCAGCACAAAAGGGCATAAGGTGGTACTCCACCCATACTTGTTTTAAAGGGTGAACCTGCTTTGCCGTTGATGCACCGTCAAAATTCACAACCAAGAACGAAGATGATTTTCAAGTTAGAGCATGCAAGTTCAGAATCAGCAAACAGGATTAACACTCACAGGCACTACAGCATTGACAAGTCCCATTTTCTCTGCTTCGGCAGCATCATAAAATTGGCACAGAAACCACATTTCACGTGCTTTTTTAGGACCCACCTGAATAGAAGTAGACTAAAAGTATAAAATCACACAAAAATGTGCAGCCAAAACACTTAACACAAGACTTTTGACATGGATTGGATTGAACCATGTGTGGTGACAACATTAACTTACTAGGAGATGAATCAAGACTAAATGCACTTTTCTAATAGGCAAAAGATGCTAATGCGGGAAAATGAGATGTTTTAGGCTTTTAGTAGCTGATGGTGTTGGGATTTCTCCCTCAATGCATACACAAAACGATATGCCCTAAACAGATCATGCTCATGCTAAATCATTGAAACAAAACATTTAACTATAGCGGAAGCGTACCTGAATCCATCTGAACAAATGGATGATCGGACTGCAATAGGATCTTCCAGAGTCTGTGCGGCGCACGTGAGGTCTCTCTCAGATGGGGAAGAGACAACCCTAGAAACCAATGTTTCAGGCAACCATTTGGATGATCCCAGAGACCACTACCATTTTATATTAAGGGCAATTACAGATTCAACCCATCAAAGAGTATCTATACATTACAAAATTACCTCATATCATGTAAAATGATGTAATATCAAAAAATGCAATCACTTAAGCGGATATTTACGTTAAGACAGCCATAATGTCTGAAATTCTTCATAGACATATGCCGGCCCACCAAATGAATCTTACAATCTCACACATGGACCAAATATGTCTTTATACATTCAGACATTACATAAAACTTTATGAGCTCATAATCGCTATCTTATTAAACGTCATTTTCACCAATTTCGTCCATGACCATATCAACACAGAACCAAAGCGGCTTTTGCTATATTAAAATTAGTTAAACCATTAATTATCACAAATGTTAACACAATCAATGACATAGATATGATATGGATGTATAGCATGAGAATTACATTTAATGTGATTACAACATGTCTATTCTCAACTGGTCCAACTTTAAAACTTTATGGAGATAAAAAACACAAACACAGAATGGAACAAAAGAACTTTAAACTTTATTCTGCAGAAAAACTAAATATGCTTCCATACATAAAAGCAAACAAAATACAAACTCTGGTCACATCTCTCCTAACTCCACTCTCTTGTGTTGGCTCTGAACTCAACATCTGCAAATCATCACAATGCAGGAGATTAAGCTGAACAGTAACCGTGTTTATATTAAACTCCCAATTGCTATAACCACAAGGCCAAGCCAAAACATGAAGTCTTCACATTCTTATTAAGTCATCTTAGTCGTTTACTTTCACATCAGCTTACTTTCCTCTCAGTTGCTTGCTTCATCCTCGACTACAATAATGTCGAAATTAGGTTTCATCTATAATGAATTCTGCCCGGCTCTATGCAAGAGGAAAAAGAGAAAAACTTTCGGTAAGAATAGTGATGTACACAGCTCTTGGAATAAAGCAGATGTTGCAATGTAAAAAGACCCAAGCCTTGATTCCTGCATTCACAAGGCAATAAGAGATGCATATTATCTCAAATGAAGGGATGTATATTATGTCAAATGAGGTCTCTTTCGTAGCAACTGCGAATCATGATAAGTAAAAAGAGTAATTAAAGCATAGTGCAAATTAGCTGATAGCAAACTTTTAAGCCAAACTCAATCGAAAGAGCTTATAAACAAATTAACTTAGAAAATTAAAGAGATAATGTGGACCCTGTCTAAATATGGTTTTACTTTGGACAGGAAAGAGTTGGACGAAATCAAAATTGACAACAAAGGATTTCATTCATTGCATATAAAAAAAGTTCTTAGTTCATAGAATGGGTCCTCTCATGAGACCAGACAAAAAGATGTTTAAAATTACAAAATTCATGGGAGGATTTGAAACAAAAGTGAATACTATTAGCCCCCAAGATCTTCTTCAAATTCCTTCATGATATCCCAGTCCTCTCGTGTTCATCTGAAAATGTATGTTAATCGGCTGCAAGATGCCATCTTCACTTTTTCTGAGGCTAGTGAATGGACAGTAGCTGCCTTCCAGAAGCAACTGAAAACCTTTAGGATTTTTGGTGAAATGAACATATAAAGGATGTTCTTGGTAACTTGCATGATTGCTCAAAACAATATGGGCACTTTCAGATGATTCGCCTATCTTCATGTTCTGCATCCATTCTTCCAAAGGTCTGTCCTTTGTTGTTCTTATGATAGGTACATCCACTTGATCAATTGGCCTAGGGAGCATTGGTTGTACTAACCTTTCAGTTGGATCTTTAGCACGTATGGTGATGACTGATGTACCAAAATTCTATTTGAGGCATTGATGAAGAGTGGATGAGATTTCTCGTACTTGGTGGATCCAAGGTCATCCCAAAAATAAGTTATATGATGGTGACACATCTACCACATGGAACACAATGTGATGGCTAGTATTTTCGATGGTCACGTTCATATCGAGAGTACCTTTGTTGTTCATGCCTCGGTCATCATATCCGTAGATCTTGATATCATTTGAGCGATATCTGTCTTCACGAAACCCCAATGTTTTGGCCGTGAGATCAGGACAAATACTCAGACCACTTCCTCCATCAATCAACACATGTGGCACAGTCATCCCATTCATCTGAACGACAATGTAAAGAGCATCTTCATGAAAATATCTTCATTTTGAGAGGTCTTTTTCTGAGAAGGTAATTGACTGATTTTTAGAAACTTGAACCGAATCTCCCTTAACCATACATTCTTCCAAGGGGAGAACGTCCAAATAGCATGGATCGTCATATGAGGAATCATTTAATGATTCGTCGCCTTGTAAGATAAAAGTTTTCGAAATCATGGGAAGTTTCTTGGGTGAACTTCCTATCCTGCCATTCATCATAGCAATGAAATCCAGAGGTTCCTTACCTTGGTCTGCCACCATGACTTTGTGTGAGCTGCTTCCAATATAAGGTCGAATGTGCTCTTAAGGATGATACAAAAGTAGAGAGCCTATAGTGATCATGGCCACTGCCGCCTTTCCATGGTCAGGGAATGGATTCCTTAGTATCTCAGGGGTGCTTTCATCACAAATCTTGAGATCCTTGTTGATGAAGTCTTGAACAATATTTTTGAGGACAAAACAATCCTCAGTGTCATGACCAGGGGCACGATGAAACTTGCACAGTTTTTTTTTATTTCTTCCAGGATGTCAGAACTTAATATGTCTCAGTTTATTCTTTTTCCTCGAAAGTCCCCTCAGAAAGCATTTATCGAACAAGCAGTCGGTGAAATGGAATCTATGACAGTACCCGAGTCAGAGTTACCAGAATTCTCTCAGATTTAGAAACAGGAACATCCCTCGTCCATGGTTAATGATCCAAGTGAAGAGATTAATATTGAAACAAGCGAGGACCCTAAAATCTTTCAAATTGGTACCAGTTTGTCAATAGACGAGAATAAAAGATTGGTAGACTTTCTTATAAGTAACCAAGAAGCTTTTGCTTGGACTTATGAAGATATGCCAGGATTAGACCCCCAGTTGGTTGAACATTGTTTGCCCTTAAATTCTAATTGCAAGCCAGTTAAGTTAAAGTTGTGCAAGCTTGATCCTCAACTAGAAGGACCTATAAAAGAAGGATTAGAAGACCTACTAAGGGCAAAATTCATTTGTGCCATCGACTACCCCGAGTGGTTGGCTAATATCGTGGTTGTCCCCAAGAAAAATGGCAAAGTCAGATTATGCATCGACTTTCGAGACCTGAACAAATCCACACCAAAAGATGATTATCCACTTCCAAACATCTATCTATTGGTTGATAGTACCGTAGGACATGCAATGTTCTCCTTTATGGATGGATATTCAGGCTATAATCAAATCAAATAAGTAGTCAATGATCAACCTAAGACAACTTTTACTACGGTGTAGGAGTAACCACCCAATCTTGTTACCAAGCCACTAGTATGTTAACGGAATAGGCGAAACTTCTTAATGCTAGTATACCCAAGTTGAGTGTGCTGAATTCCTTTCATCTCCTTTGACTTAAGAGAGACATGCCATTCAGGAAAGAGGATTAAACCAGAACCATAATTCAGTCTTAACTTTGAGTCTTTTCAAAGGCATCCCAGACTTAGGGTTGAGTCTGTCATGGATGGCTTCTTGTCCCTTTTCATGGATTGATTTTTCATTGGGACAATTTTAGATGTTTGTAGAACAGTACAAAGGAAAGTGTTGTCTTTTGGTTGTAAAAAATTGCAAAACAACTGAGCACTCGAGAACTATTGGATCACATTATAAATTTCATAGAGAGGAGACATGAAAGTTCAATCCTATTTTAATTAAATAGTTGTCTGATTATGCTACATGTGCTTTTATTCTCTGGCATTACATGCAATGAAATCTATGCAATATGAGACTTAAATTTTTCTGGACGGGACGAAATATTGGAACTAGAAAATATCATAATTGGGGATTGGAAACTGCAAGTGAGCTGATATATATCTTTCTTTCCTTGAGCTGTTATTAAATACAATCTCTATTTACTTGTTTAATGTGGGCATGTCACATTGCTGAACTGAGGGTCGTGTACTGTTTATTGCCACTCGTTGTTTATCTTCCGTTCCCGGAAAGGTTTGTTGTATATCAAGTGGTGATACTCATTATACAAATGAAAAATAACTTCTACAAACTCCTGTTGTTCAATTGGGAAACAACAAACAAAATTAGGTATGTTTGTGGTTCTATGGCAGCATTACAATGCCTACAACTTCACTTAATTTACTGTTTAAATGGAGTGCTGCTACTAATACAACATTGGGAGTGGTTAAAGGAACGACATGAAGGTGAGTATGAACAAAAAGGAAGATGAAGGCAAGAGAATATTGCAGCATCTGTGACTACTAACCCTCTGCTACTGTAGAATTTTTAGTACTACTTGTTTTTGTATCTGGTGTTGTTGGGTGATTACGTCCATTTTGGTAAGTTACACTTTGATTGCACTGCTGATTGTGGACTGAAAGACTTCCACGACAGCTGCTTTATTTAGCAAATCCTTTTAGGTGTACTGGAAACTCTAATGCTGTTTATTGCATCCACTTGACTAATTGGAGCATGTTTAATTCATTATTATGTGCTGCGACTGTAATAAGGTGTTCCAAGGCGTACAAACAATACTGGGCAATGGCACGTAAGAACAGAGAGGTCACACGTTCCGAGTCCATCAAATCAAGCCCAATGAAGGGCACATTTCAATTGTAAGAATCTCTCTTGGTGCTTCTGAGGATGAAAGAAATGACGCATGCTCAATGTTTTGTTATGTTGGTCTTATCTTTTGTTGGTTGTGGAAAAAAAAGGAGCAGCAGAGACCACCCCAGTGGATAGTCAGATTGTAGAGATCAACTTTTTCGTGGTATTGAGAATCAACAAATCACTTTTCTCTGCTTTTGTGCGATTCACAGTGTTGCTTGCTACTTTAATTCCAGATTCTGTTTGGGCTTTATGGACAGAACTGCTAGCCTGAAATCCAAACCATTTGCTTCTCATCAAGGTGGAAAGCGAAATCTCAAGGGCTTTACCAGGCAAGACTGAAGGTGCAACGCTCATTTTGATCCATGGTTGGTTAAAAGAAGGGAGTCGGAGCATAGATCCACAAATTTTGAGATCTATGGTAGCTTTGGATCTTGTAGAGTGAGAACAAGGCCGGTCTGCCAAAATGGGACCTGAGCCCACCGACAGTCCCGCCGACCCTTACCAAGAACCAAGTGATTGGAAAGCCCAGGGGATGTGACTACCAGCTTGGTCTAGTGGGTATGCGGCCGGTAACTAGTTCGAGTGGTATGGGTATCAAAAACAAGTGTTAATGGTCTAGTGGGTATGCGGCCGGTAACTAGTTCGAGTGGTATGGGTATCAAACACAAGTGTTAATGAGGTAACACCATTGTATTAGTTGAGGGTACCATACCAAATATCAATGCATGGGGATGTCTATTCAAATGGGATATACCCATTAACCAATGGAATGAATTCAAATATGAGCAATGAAAATGTCATATCTGAATCTGAAATCCAATTTTACAATTTGAATCCAATTTGTTCCATTCATATCCAATTCTGAATAGAACTAGCCGACTTTCAAAACGTAAGAATATTGGACATATGATATTTATTTAAAACTAAATTCAATCTAAATCGAAATTCGATTTAATATTTATGTAAGTCGAATTCAAATTTGAATTTGATCGGATATCATTTCTTAAATCTGATCTGATTTGTTGCGAATGGTTCAGTCTGATATCCAATCCGAATATCCAAATAATTATCAACGCAACTGGAGATTCTAACACAAGTTTCAATCTTGTGATTCCTTAAAATAATATTTTCTCAAAAAAATCATAAATTTGAGCAATAGTGTCCTCATTATATATGAATGTCACTTGTTTTCGACCTCATACGTAATATGTTTAAATTGAGGGTCATGTTTGGATGACACCCTGAAATGGGGTGTAATATGTAATATGCACTCATTGATTTTAGTGAATATCTTGAATCAAGTTTGTGAATGTCCGTCTACTTAATGTAATTTAACTATATTCAACATTTAGCTAAACTTGATTTTTAGAGATTGCATCAAAAACATGTTTCTTGTCATAAAAAAAGACCAAGTTTAAAAAGTAAAATCCTCTTGTCATCCAAACAGAAAAACCATGTTTTAAAATCTAGTTTAGAAAACCAAGGTTTTACAAAACATGGTTTTCTCATAACCAAGTTTTGAAAGCAAATCCTAGTTTTTGTGTTGTCATCCAAGAACCCGGCTCGACTCGAAAAAACGGAGCATGTGCCTGCCTAGGCTCGATTAAATTTAAAAATATGTTTTTAATATAAAATAATATATAAATATAATTAATTGTAATAAAATATTATATATATTAATAAAAAATTAAAAAAACCAATTATCGGACCGAATCGGACTTATAGAGGTGGCCCGGGTCCTTTCTTCCTGGACCTAGGCCCGTGTCGGGTACCCGGCAGCGGCACGACTCGGTGCCCATCATTAACGGGTCTCCTCCACTCACCCGAAAATCCAACATTTTGCTCCTTTGGCCTAATGTTCTCATTGGTTTTGTTAAGCCTCTATATCAGAGATGTCCCATGAGTGTTTTATGCAAATCCAATGCGATTTTGAGATACACAACTCCAACCTTCCAGAGCTAAAACAATATTCAATTAAAAAATATCAATGTTCTTCATACAAATTATGCATTTTGTGACTTGTATAATATGATTAATATTCTTAAAAGCTAGTTCAATTTTGTGCAATTTGTACTTAATTAGGCTTACATGAAATTGAATCTGACCTTACCCAATTCCTCTTTTACTTGATCAGTTTCTAATGTTGATTAGTCAACAAGTTCATTTATAGCTGGACGAGTGTCATGTATACCTGGGCACCGGGCTGCTGGTGGGTACCCTGTACCTGGCCCAGGTCGGCCCGATGGGGGCTCGAGTCTGATAATTTTTAAATAAATTTTTATTAATAATATATATATATTATTAAAACTATATTTTATATTAAAAAATTAATTATATTTAAAAAGTAATTTATTATTGTAACCTGGCCGGGCTAGGGCCAGGCTTGAGTTTCGAACATCAGGCCGGGCCAAGCCCTGACTCGAGTTCCGGCCTTGATGCCAGGTCTAGTATCATGTCTCGTTCAATCGTATTTTCTTATGTCTTTTCATTAATAATTATATAGTGTGTTCTTTAGGTTTTAGGGTAAGGGAGAAGATTATGACCCACACCCCATAAAGGAGCCTGAAGCTTCCCCTCTATCTCAGGGGTACTGCATGGGCATTTGTGATGACAGTGTTCTTCATCTTTAGAGTTATGAAAATTGAAAACTAACATAAACAGTCATATTTATTAGTATAAAGGATAAGTTTTATAACACAAAAAAACAAACCAACTGTTGATTATTAAACATTTAATAAATCTTAGTTGTACTCGTTAAAAATGTAATTCTGGCCCTTGCTAATAGCATGATGCACTGTCTACCTTATGAATATGTAATTTTTTGGTTATGAAATTTGAAAAAAAAAATTATATGAAATGAGTAAAATTCTAGAAATAGTTATGACTGACACCCAGTCAAAAAAACTCAAGAAATAGTTATGACTTACACCCACTCAAAAAAACTCTAACTCAAATTATCTTTATATGAAATTCTTTATTGAAGGTTTTTCAGCTTTTTCTGATATACACAAACACAACAATGAGTTTAAATTTACATTTCGTAACCCGTGGCACCAAAAGTAGGTTTTATACTTTAAATGAAGAAGTTAAGTCATGTTTTTTTTTTCACACATATATATGTTATATATATATATATATATATATATATTTCACATACACATGTGTATATATATATATGAAAAGAAAAAAAAAAGATATGAGATGTTGATGAGACACTCATAAAGTGATCATGCTGCCAAACTACTTTATGGTATCCATAGTTTTACCAATATCAAGTGGAAAGATCTATAAGTACTTTTAGGGATGCACATGAGCCGAGCTTGAACTCGACTCATCCACTCATTTAAACTTGTTTATGCATGGATGATGAGAGAGCAAAACAGGAGTAAAAATGAATGACTAGTGTGAGTGAGGAGAGAGAAAAATAAGAAAGAAAATAAAGAAATTGACTGATTGATGGGAAAATGTAATGATGAATAATGAATGTGAGTGTAATAATGAAGGTAAAAGGGAGCGTGGGAAGAGGAGGAAAAAAGAAAGAAAACTAAAAAAGCAAAGCAAGAAGTGGATATTAAAAGTCCACTTGGGCTGGTGAAGAGAAGAAGAAAGAGGGAAACTAAAAACTCAAAACTAAGTTTATTGAAGATTCATAAATAGGCAGCCTTGAAGGGCATGATTTATAAATAAAGGATCTAACAAACACGATTAGTGTCATTTACAGTATCCCTCGTCTTGCATATGGATGTTGCAATGTGCAGTTGGTTTCAGTTTTTATCAGCGCACCTAAGGAGGCCTCAACGAACTGGGTACCTAGTACTCGGCCCAACTTGGGCCTAGCCCAAGAAAAAGGGACTTGGGCTGGCCCAAGTGAACCCGATAATTGGTTTTAAAAGTTTTTCTATTAATTTTTCTATGTATTTCTAATATTTTATTATAATTAATTATATTTATATATTATTTTATATTTAAAATATATATTAAAAGTTAATCGGGCCAAAAGATGAAAAGGTAAGATAGTTGAAGCTCATTGAAGCTCACAAAAGGTTAACAACAAGTATTTAACGGGTTTTGAAATATAACATAAGATGCATAAAGCATGCACTTCAGACACCGGTTGCGCACCACCACGATGCGTGCGCCTCACCCGACGCAACAGGTGATCCGGCAACTCCCGTAGGCCCCTGCTCGTCCGTCTGGCATTCTCCCTTCAGTCGAGCGCTTTTTGGAGTCTCAGTCTAAAGAGAAGGAGAAGGAGACCAAGGAAAAGAAAACAAGGAGAAAAAATCTACCATTTTTAACCTAACTCTTTCTCAAAATATATTTTTGCCATTAAAGGAACAATCAAGTTTCAAAGCCACGCTGCATCTAACCACGCGTCTTAAAAAATGCTAAAGACGTGTTTCATATGCGTCTTTTATTTGTTTTATTCGTCGAAGGGGCTTTTGACGTATAATACACGTATTTTTAAAAAGAACGGTGTTTTTTGTGACAAGAGAAATAATTCACATAAAACCGGTCAAAGCATGAATATTCACGAAAACGCTGAGTGTTGATTAAAATGACAAGATACCCTTACTCGGTAGTTCATTTTCTAATTTTTTTCTTTGTTATATTGGGTATCAAATTTTCTCAACATCTTTGACCACCTTTATCTCAACTTTTAGTTCATTGATGTGTGTCAAACCTGCCACAATTCTGTATTCATGTTACCTCCTCTCTTTTTTCTAGGGCTGCATAAGGAGTCGAGTAAATCAGGCTCAGGCTCGATTCGAACTTGACTCGAGCTCGACTCGTTTTTTATAGGAGTCAAGCTCGAGCTTAAATATAAACTCGAGTATGTTAGTGAGTTGAGTTCGAGTTAATCGAAGTCGACTCGATTAAACTCGACTCGGCTTGACTTTAATGTTATTTTTTATTTTAGATTTTTTATTTTCCTTCCTTTTTTCCTTCCACCCACATGCACCTTAATCATATTTTTTTTTTAAATTTTCTAATTTTCCTTCCTTTTTTTTCTCCTCTCTTCACCCACTAATCAATCACATTTTCATTTTCCCTCCCGTTTTTCTCTTTCCTTAGCACACTCATCCTAATTTTTCCTTCCCTTTTCTCAACATGCTGCCTTTCCTCTTCCCCCACCTCGTCCGTGACACTTTTGGTTGCAGCGAAAAAGAAAGGCATTACCTAGTTTAAACAAACAGCTCGAGCTGAAGCTGTGAAGCTCGTGTCAAGCTCGAGCAGCGAGCTCGAGCTCAACTCGGCTCATGTGCAGCCCTACTTTTTTCTAGGCGGTTCATGTAACATGATGGATGGTCAAAAAAGAATAATAAGAAAAAGGTGACTAACAATTTTGACATGATGGACGGTCAAAAGAGAATAATAAGAAAAAGGTTACTAACAATTTTGTCATATAGTATCAATTCCTATTGAGTGAATGGTGTCTCTAGTTAGTCAAAACCACTCTACATCCTAGAGAGTGAATGGTGTCTTTAGTTATTCAAAACCACTCAACCATCTAATTAGGGCTCTTCGTTCAGATGGATGGTTGAAAAAAAAAACATAATGAAAAAGATGAAAATTGATATTAGAAGACGAAAATATTCATGACCTTTTTATCTTTATTTTTCTCTTAATTATCTAATGGATCAGAAGTTTTGGTTAAATGGTTGGATATTATATATATATATATATATATATATATATATATATATATATATATATATATATATATATATATATATATATATATATATATATATATATATATATATCACTCATCAATCCAACCAAAGTACCTTTTTGAATCAGATAAATGGTAGGAATATTATTATTATTTCTCTTAATTGTCCATTATGATTGTTTGGATGATCTTAGTTAAGTGATTCATAAAATTTAAAGTTCATCATTCAATTTATATATATATATATATAAAGAAAAGGAAAAGAGGGAAGACAATCTGATCTCGGAGCGTCTTGCAGACAGAAGGAAAACCTTCGCAATACAGCAGTTTATTTGCGCGGATAGAGTGTAAAGAGATTCATAAGTCCTTGTGGTATTATATTAAATGTCATGATTTATGACCCCACGTCCAACCTGGAACTCACTTCTTGCAATGCCATTGTTTCTTCTTATCGTCATATCATTATACAATTAATGCAATGGATGGGCATCAGCGAGCAACCAATTGGACGAGATCCAGGCTCCAGCCCACTTGCAGAGAGGACAAAAGCTGCCCTCTAGACCTCCCACCATGTCGAGAAAACCATGGGAACCACGCCCATTAAAGAACTGGATCAGTGGTTTCACAGTCCCCCGGTTTCTCAANCACCTCCCTTCTCCACTCATCAATCGACAGAACACCACCGCCGCCGCAGCACAAATCGTCTTACCTTGGAGTCGAACGTTTCTTACAGAAACCAAACATTCTTCTTCCTTCTCTTGACAAGCGAGCAAAGAAGGTTCAGCGGGATGAGTTCCGTTAACAGAGCAGTAATAGCAGCAGGGGCGACTGCGGCCGTCCAGGGGTTGAAGGATCAGGGTATCAGATTCAACTCGGTCATGAGAGTCCTCCAACAGAACGTTAGGAGGAATTATGCTTCTTCTACGCAGTTGAAGAGAGTATCATCGTCTACCATCGATTCCTCTCCTTCCTCTTCCTTGTTGCAGAGGGGAGTGGGAGATGAGAGGAAAGTGATGTACTTGAGTTGCTGGGGACCCAATTGAAGAAAACGCTAAAACAGGAGAATGTTGTCCTGGAAGCCATATTATGGCAGCCTTCCTGTAAAATATCTTGTGATCTGAAACCAAACATGAAAATACATATACATCAAGTTTTGCTGTAATCAGGCCCTGTTCGTTCTTTCATTTTTCTGAAATTCTCTTTTCACTTCTCTTGGCGCGTTACCATTTGACTGTTGTTTATCCCGTGCGACTGTCATAAACTGTCTACCATGAGCAGGGTCTCAATGTTCTTTCGAGATTCTGGACTCCGTGCAGTTCATCTAGATTTGTAAGCTAAATGTGGTATTTTTTCTCAAAGAATGACGCCGGGGTTAGACAAAGGGAATGAGAAAGTTTGTTCAACCTTCTCGGAGACGTGATTAATGAGCAGTACACAGGAAAAAATGATCAATACACAGGCAGTCCATCTATGTCAACCCTCTTGAAAAACCAGAAAACCATGTCAAAGACCAAAACATGTTTAATGCTATGATGTATGTATGGAGTTTAATTCATATATCATAAATGATATTGCTTTTCCAGAAAGAGAGATGATAAAATAGAAATAAGTCAAGGGTGGTGAAGCGTGATGGGTAAAGTTCAGTTACATGATAGACAGTCCAAGAATTTGTCCTTGACCATGCAATCAAAGTTATATAGACGAAATTAATGAATGAAAAATTCCTAGTTTAACATCAAGACGATCTATAGCATGCTAAAATGGCAGGTTCTAGCAGAAGTAATATCAAACTCACGCATGTTATGTAAAAACAATAAAATTAGCTATATATCAATTTTAATAAAATAATAAATTTGTTTTTACATTTTCAATTGAATCTAAGTTTGAGTTCCTATCATATCAGCAGCTAAATCTGATTTGGGGTTCAACAAGCCGGAGCTTTCATCAGGTTTGCAGCTAAAAATCTCTTAATTTACACCTTTCAATTTTTTCACAGGTGGCCCCCATTTAGTAACCAAACATCAGTCTTGAGCTGCTCTTGGGAAAGGATCCTGATGACTTGATTTTATTGAGAATTACTCACATTTTATTGGCTAAAAAGAGCAGCAAAATCACATGCATAAATTTCAGTGCATGAAAATGAAAATTGAAAGTTCAGCAGGGGGCGTTTGATTCACAGGAATTGCAGAAATTTTAAAATCAAAATTCTTGTTTCTGAAAAAAATGAGAATCATAGAGTTCTTCTCTGGTTTTGTTTCAACAAACAAAAACTGGTAGAGAAGTTCTTGACAAACGAATGGATAACATCTGGGAACAACAATGTTTTCAGTTAATTATTTTTTATTGACAAAGAAGGAACAGGTGTTTCTTAATTGCTCTTTCCTTGGTGTCGGATTTTTCAGGGCAAGGAGAATGAGCACCTGGACTGCATAGGGACGAAAGAACTGTGGCGTCCCCACAAAGCTAGGAGTATCTTATGGAACAATGTGGTTTCCCTACAGTCATGCCCACATGCTGGAGGCAAAAAACTGTTCTGTCCCATTGTTTACGAGTATAAAGAAAGGGTAAGAAGCGTTCAACCAGGTTGTGTTATCAGACATTATTATATGGAAATGTTCCTCATGCTACCTTGAGGTTTCTATTCTATTGTTTTTGTCCCCACATCCAACCTGGATCACTCACCACTTGCACATATGTAGCAGGTGGAACTTACCACTTCTTCCTATACAAATCTTGTTTCTTTCTTAATACTGCACAGTGCAGATGGGAGAAAATGAGTCACTATAGATTCGGATCTGAGATGGTTAATATTTAATTATGAAACAGTCGATGTTCAGATATAATTTACATATACTAAAGCTGTCCACTTGCATAGAGGATAAAAACCACCCACAATATAGAGAAAACCATGGGAGGGATGTCCTTAAAAGTTGGGACTCTGGTTTTCATAATCCCCTGGTTTCGCAAAACTATCCAACACTCTTGGGGAACGATTATAAATGCACGTTTCAGCATCACTAGATCTCTCCATAGCTCCATTGAGAGATCAAGACGAAACAAGCAATCCAGCCTTTGGAGTCGATCATTTCGTACAGAAACCCAACCTCCTTCCTTTTGAAACGGGAACAAAGAGGGGCCAGCGAGATGAGTTCCATGAACAAAGCAGTGATAGCAGCAGGAGCGATTGCAGCAGTCCAGGGACTGAAGGATAAGGGCACCAGATTCAACTCAGTGTTCAGAGTTCTCCATCAGAATGCCAGTAGGAATTACGCTTCTTCTACGCAATTGAAGAGAATATCGTCGTCTACCATTGATTCCTCTTCTTTGTTTCAGAGCAGAGTGGGAGATGAGAGGAGTAAAGAGTCAGAGGAGTCTCTAAGAAAAGTCGTGTACTTGAGTTGCTGGGGACCCAATTGAACGGAATGTGACAAAAGGAGAACGGTGTCTCCCTGTATAATATCTTATAATATGGAACCAAACTTGGAAAGTACATATACATCAAGTTTTGCAGCAATCAGATCCTGTTCATTCTTTCATTTTTCTGAAATTCTTGTCATTTCTTTCTGCCTGTTATCATTTGATTGCTGTTTATCATGTGTCCTAGATGGTCTCAATGCTTTTTCCGTATTCTGGTTGTGCAACTCATCTGAACTTGGTTTTTTTCCTCAAAATATGACTGTTGGGATTTTGAACCAGACTCCTCTTTCATTCGTGATTAGACAAAATGAAGACAGAATTGTTTAGTCCTCCCATCAGGTTTTTAAGCAGACTCCTCTTCCATTAGTGATTTGCTGCTGACATTATCTATCGAGAAGAATCTTTTTCGACAGGCATCATAGCAGGACACATTCTCTGCGATGTTAAATGTCAAATTTATTCTCATTTCCCGTTGAGGGCCTTGTTGGGATCATATTGGGACCGTTATAATGTTTTTATCTCTGTCTCTCTCTCCCCATCAAAAAAGAAAAAAGAAAATATTTGTTATTTTTTCTTCCTTCTATGGTGTTTCAGCAGAACTATTGATTTGAACTTAAGTCACATGGGTACGTGTATGGTTTGATATGGAGATATGGGCATGGACACGGTAACTTTAAAGAATGTAGGTATGAGCTACAATACATACATACATATATAATATATATATATATATATATATATATATATATATATATATATATATATTAACACAAAAAATCAAAATAAAAACAACATTTTAATAATCAAGTGATATAAATAAAAACATTATATGTTAATGAACAATAATTCTAACGATAGAATGAAAAGTAAAAAGGAAAAAATTAAATCAAAGTAAAATTAAATTGTCTAAAGGTACCCAAGTGTGTCCAAGTAGCCATCAGACCCATGTGACTTAGACTTGAACTTTTTGCACTATACAAAGGCCAATGAAATTGAAGTACCCAGAGCTTACAATATTGTCACTCAACCAAAAGCACTTACATGGATGAAATGAAATTTGATATATATGGATATATATGGATACATAACACAACGTCTTGCCTACAAAGTAAAGAAACACAATGCTCTACGTGAGAACCTAGAGAAGTATCTTTGTGAAAGCTCAATCAAGAAGCAAATGAAACTCTAGCAACGTACTAACACTAGTTGACTTGCTAAGAACATCATGTTGAGTTGATACTCGAAGTCCTTGAAAGCGGCCCATTTTCATACTGTAAACTGCATGCATGCCCAAAAGCAGGTGATTACTGATCACCAAGTTATGTGCATGCTATGGTGTTAAAGAGAGAGAGGCTGAAAACCAAACTATTAATCTCATATTGAGTTGTAAGGACAACGGTAACTACTCTTTAATTTTGCTATCAAAACAGTAGCCCCGTATAAATCAAACATTTAAGTGTTGGACATAATTACAGAACCCTTTCTAGGGTCATGACAGAGACTCTTTGGTTTCAGGCATGAAACTGGTATTATGTTATATGAATAACACACATTAAATTGTTGTGTGTTTCATTGGACGATGTTCTATTTGAAGATAATTAGTACTTTTGTATATATTATAAATTCGACAATTAAATGTTAGACTTAATTATACAATCTTCGTAAAATACGAACATTGTATTCATAAAACATGTATTCGACAAATTTGTATTACAAAAGTATAGTGTTGTTCTCATCGATTTCCCTCTTAAACTTATGATGCAATCTGGTGGAATTCGAGGCAGGTAGATAGTTTGGATACAAAATGTTTTAAGCCTAAATGCCATACCACCTTCATGGTCATGCTTAAAAGTCACCATTCAACACAAATTATGAGAAATTTTTTATTTATGTAATTGGTTGTATGGGGATGAGACTGTATAGAGAGAAGTCTATTTATTTGAATACATTTAACCAAAATTGAAAACTCGCGCCACTTTTATTTCTGGATTTGGAACTTGTCCATTTTAGGATATAAACATTTAAGGAGATGATTCGAAACAATGTCCACAATAAAGAAAAAAGCAAAAGCATGTGAAACCCACAATAGAAATGCAAAACCATGTAAGGGTCACAATGCAAAGGCAAAACCGTGTAAAGCCCACAATAGATAAAACAAAACCATGTAAAGCCACCAAAAAGAAAAAAGGAGAACCATGTAAAAGGGGATGTGGACATCTGTTTTCACATTTCCAAGTCCTCAAAATTTGGTTGTTGCACTCTTCACAAACCCATTACGACCGCAAATGAGCCAAGACCACTAGGTCAATTGCCAGCCACTACTAAATGAAGGTAAATGTGAAAACAAGAGTCACATTGGGGAAAGGGGGAAAGAGAGGAGGAAGAGAGGGTGTAAGGAAAGGAAGGCTAGGCGGTGGAAAGCAAGTGATAAAAAAAAAGGCATTATTCAAAATTGTGGTATCGTGATTTCATAGTAGAGAGATAAATAGGACACTGGTTAACTAAGTGAATATCAAGATACTAGAGATGGTCAAAGGTGTTGATGATGCGGCCAGCAAGAAAGAACCAATAAAAAACTATGGTACGAAGAGAAGAGCCAAAGAACCGAAGGGCAAAGTAGAGAAGCCATAGAACGGCAGACGCAAAGACAACATATAGGGGCAATGAAGGAAGAGAAGTAGGCTAAGTGGATGAAAATCAGCAGGGTGAAAGAAAATGTCTTTTCAGATGTAGGATGTGAAATGGACAAGACAAAGAGCATTCGAGGTGTGAGAGGCAAGAGGGTATATTGGTGCTGAGAAATGAGGAAAAAAAAGCTTAGGAGAAGTGGTTAGTTGCCACAACCAATTGTTGGTGTATGGAACTTGATCCATACTGGACTGGACACTCATGTGCCACTGTAAGAGCATATATGTAAGGGCATATATGTCTTTTGTACAAATGCGGGTTTTGCCCTAATCCTTATGTTGAGAGGAGGGCCGCTGCGTGTGGTGGTTGTTCGGTGTGTGTTCTTCAGAGAGAGAGAATACAAGAGATCTGTGCGACCGTGGACGTAGGAGATTTTGCTCCGAACCACGTAAATCATTGTCTTCTTCCTTGTTGCTTCTAACCTCCTCTTGAAAGTGTGAGCGGAGTGTTTTTTGTGCGTTGTTCCTAACACCAATAACAAAGAAAGACACTACAATACAACTGAAGTCAAGAAGAAGAGCGGAATGAGACAGTTGAGACAAGCCAGCCTTGTAGGCAGAAGAACATATGCACCTTGATATCTACCCAAAATGAGGATGGCAGTAGAAAAGGGGATAACGCTAAGCGGAGATAGTCAAATGATGATGAAGAGGCGTTGCAATCAAAACAAGCTTCTGCAAAAAGTAGGGTCACGAGATGAATAACGAAAGCTGACACTTGCCAGGATTAATGGAAAGGCTGGAGGAAGACTCAAAAACAGAAGTAAGAATTAAACTCTAGCAATTTGTTGCCGGAAGCAATGCTAAAGATGATGAAATACTGGATGATCGAGAAACCCAACAAGCTAAGAAGTAGTGACACATCAAGAAAGTTGGAATCTGATGAGACTGAAAGAAGACTTGGAAAGTTTCAACAACTCAACTTGGTTGAAGAGAAAGAAGGAAATGAAACAATCCACCATGCAAAAAAAAAAAAAACCCTGGCCAACGACAGACCACGACCCAAAGAAAAAAACGGACCAATATACGAACACTTAGACACAAATAGAAACACAACTCTCTCCCTCTCTCTCTCTCCATATATATATATATATATATATATATATATATATATATATATATATATATATATATATATATATATATATATATATATATATATATATAAACAGGATGCAAAACCTTTTGGAATTCCATAATTTATTAACGCGGAGAGAGTGTAAGGTCCGTACGTCTATGTGGTATTACCATACTATAAATGACATGATTTATGACCCCACATCCAACCTCGTTCATTCACAGGTGCAACTCCCTCCTTTTCTTGAAATACCATTTCTTTCTTTCTTATCATTATACAGCGAACCTACCAGATGGAGCGAGAAACCATCTGTACGAGGTCCAAGCTCCAGCCCACTTGCAGAGAAGACAAAAGCTGCCCTCGAGACCACCCACCGTCTAGAGAAAACAAGGGGAGCGAAATCCTTAAAGAATTGGCTGGGTGGTTTTCACAGTCCCCTGGTTTCTCAAAACCATCCAATATTATTGGGGGGACGAACTATAAATGTACGTTTCATCACCTCCTTTCTCCACCATCCGTTGGCAGAACACCACCACAACACAAAGCCGTCTAACCTTTTGGAGTCAGAACATTTCTTACAGAAACCAAACGTTCTTCTTCCTCCTTTTCAAAAGCGAGCAAAGAGGGTTCTGTTAAAGAAGACTCTCCAAGACTCCACAGGCAGCCACAGCTGTACACCACTAAACTCATCTATGTTACAGCTGTATCCCACTAACAAGCACCCATGTAATGTATTGACATCATGTACGCATATATATATTGGAAAATAAAATAAAAAACTTAGTTCGTGTTCTCCACTCTCTCTCTGTTTCTCTGTGCCCTCTGCTTCCACAGTCTCGCTTGAGACNTGTTCCTGGATTCAGCCAAAGAGATCTGGGATTCACTGGCCGAGATCTATGGAGAACGCCAAAATCTGGCGAGGGTGTACCAACTCCAACAAGAAATATCAAAACTGATCAAGGGAGATCGACCATTCCACCTATATTTGAGTTCTTTGAAGGCGATGTGGGACGAACTTGGCCAACATCGACCCCTAAACCCAGACCTAGAAGTCATCAAACAGAGGGCAGAGGAAGACAAGGTGTTTAAGTTGCTAGCAGGTCTCAACCAGGAATTTGATAATCTGCGTAGTCAGATATTGATGATGCACCCCTTACCATCATTCAATAGTGTATGTTCCATCATACATCGTGAAGAAACACGCAGGAAAGTCATGACTAATGAGACAAATGTCAAAGAAGAACAGGCGTCTACGCAGGTTGCATTTCAAATAAGAACTGAAACCCCAGTGAATACGGAGAAGCTTGCATTCTCAACAGAAAACAAAAACAGATATGAAAGAGGAAGGGTTCAAATGATATGTTCATTTTGCAAGAAAGTAGGACACACGAGAGATCGGTGCTGGCACCTACATGGACGTCCCAGTAGAGGAAGAGGCCAACGTACACCAAACCAGCGTGCAACAAATCAGCCGAGAGAAGATAGTATGGCAGAACTGACAAAGCTTTTGCAACAAGTTACACGCTCAAACCTGGCGGTCAATACAAAACAGAAGCAAACTCAAGGTAACTCTCAGTCGCTCATTGCATGTTATAGCTCTTTAACGTGGATATTAGACAATGGAGCAACAGACCACATGATTAACAACAAAAATCTACTGTTTGACTTTCAACCTAGCATGATATCCTCAATAAAAATAGCAGATGGTTCCTCAGGAGCAGTTAAAGGTTGTGGGTCTATTTACCTTGCTGAAAATTACATACTTAGAAATGTGTTGTATGTTCCTAGATGTTCTGCTAATCTGTTATCAATAAGTAAGTTGACAAAGGAAATAAACTGTTGTGCAATATTTTGCGAGAAGAGGGTGATCCTACTGGACTGCAACCATCAGAGGATGATTGGTGAAGGAATAGGCACCCACGGGCTGTATTCACTAAATACTTGTCAACAAACTTCAGCCCAGTTAGCAGTGGAGTCAACTGAAGAAGCTAAACTTTGGCATCAACGCCTGGGACATCCATCCAAAAAGGTCTTAAAAACCATGTTTCCCAAACTGAATGTTGTAGTAGATAACTGTGAGGCATGCATTACTGCAAAAATGACCAGATTACCCTTTCCTAAATCTGAGAGCAACTCTGATTCTTGTTTTGATCTAGTCCACACCGATGTTTGGGGACCTGCACCTATGAATGGATATCATGGGCACAGGTTCTTTGTAATGTTTGTAGATGATAAATCCAAGATGATGTGGATTTACTTCATGAATAAGAAAAGTGAAACTTTTCCTTGCTTCAAAAATTTTTATTGCTTGATAGAGACTCAATATGGCAAGAAAATCAAAATACTAAGATCAGATAATGGAGGAGAATACCTTAATACAAGCTTCGAAAATTTCACGAAAGAAAGGGGAATAGAGCATCAAACTACATGTTCAGGTACATCCCAACAAAATGGGGTATGTGAGAGAAGAAATAGATACTTGCTAGACGTCGCTAGGTCATTTATGTTTGAAATGAATGTCCCTGCTACCTTCTGGCCAGAAGCAGTTGCATGTGCTTGTCATGTGATAAACAGGACAGTGAGCAAAAACTTAAAGGGACTTAGCCCTTTATCTATAGTTAAGAATAAACCTACAGAAGTAAACCATCTGAAGGTATTTGGATGTATTTGTTACGTACATTGTCAAGAGAAATACAGAAATAAGCTGGAGAAACGAGCAGTCAAATGTATATTTTTGGGTTACCCTTATGGAAAGAAGGGATATAAATGTTTTGACCCAATAAGGAAGAAGATACATTTCTCTAGAGATGTAAAATTCATAGAGGATCAACCCTACTATCTACAAACTGACATAGATGTCTTCAGCAAAGAAGAGCAACCTGTTATACCTACTATGACAGCCCCTCTACCAGTAGCAAGCATGAAGGATACTCCCAACTTAATCAATGAAGGTCAAGAAAACCAATCAGCAGACATCAACAATAGATCTGAGCAGAATACTGTGGCAACCAACAGAGAAGCGGTTCAGTTGAGAAGGTCGAGTAGAGTAAGTAATCCTCCATCCCGACTTGATGATTACATTACCTATTACTCCAGTAATTCAGTAGCCAACTTAGGGAACAACAAGTTGCCTCAAAGAGTATCAGACAGATATAAAAACTACTTGGCTAAGCTATATACACAAACAGAGCCCCAAAGCTATGAGGAAGCTATAACTAGAAGCGAATGGCGCAAGGCAATGAAGGAGGAATTATCTGCCCTAGAGAAAAACAGAACATGGGAGTTAGTGGAACTACCTGAAGGTAAAAAACCAGTTGGCTGCAAATGGACCTACAAGATAAAATATAATAACAAGGGAGATATCGAGCGCTACAAAGCAAGACTAGTAGCTAAGGGGTACACTCAAGTACAAGGCATAGACTATGATGAAACATTTGCCCCCGTAGCAAAAATGAGTTCCATAAGAGTCTTACTGTCAGTGGCAGCAGTTAACAGATGGAAATTACATCAAATGGATGTGAAAAATGCATTTCTTCAAGGAGATCTAGATGAAGAAATATATATGGAAATCCCTCAAGGGTTTAAAGCTCAATCTCAGCATCAACTTGTGTGTAGACTAAAAAAATCACTGTATGGACTGAAACAGTCACCAAGGGCTTGGTATTCAAAATTGAGCACAAAGCTAATAAAAGGAGGATTCAAGATGAGTGGAGCTGACAATTTGATATTCATATCAATCACAGTCGAGGGAACAACTATAGTGGCTGTTTATGTGGATGATTTGATAATAACCGGAGACAACAAAGATCTCATTGAAAGAACAAAAGAAATGTTGAAGAAACAATTTGAGATAAAAGACTTGGGAATAGCTCACTACTTCCTTGGCATAGAGGTCTCGCACTCCAAAGACGGAGTATTTATTTGCCAAAGGAAATATGTGATGGATTTGCTTAAAACCACCGGCATGACTGAATCAAAGGGGGCAGACACTCCCATGGAACTGAACCTGAAACTACACAATGAAAAAGAAGGTGACACAGGTGTAGACAAATATATGTTCCAAAGACTGATTGGCAAACTCATATACCTTACAACCACTAGACCAGATATTACATACTCAGTAAACTTACTGAGTCAGATCATGCATGACCCAAAAAAGTCACATCTGGAAGCTGCACACAGAATACTCAGATATCTCAAAGAAAATCCAGGAAAAGGAATATTATTTCGAAGAACTGATAATCTGGAAATATGTGGATATGCCGATGCTGATTGGNACTAACAAGCACCCATGTAATGTATTGACATCATGTACGCATATATATATTGGAAAATAAAATAAAAAACTTAGTTCGTGTTCTCCACTCTCTCTCTGTTTCTCTGTGCCCTCTGCTTCCACAGTCTCGCTTGAGACTCTTCTCTTCTTGCAGGTTCAAACCTGTTGCAGACAGATTTCAGTAAATCTGAAATCTAACACAATGGACATGATGCTCCAACCAGTTTGGATGAACCTTGGAAACTGGCTTTTGAAAGCAAAACGTGAAAATTAGGTCTGTGCGTAGGAAAGTGAATAACCTTCCCTCTTATCTCTGGTGATCTGATCGTGTAAGGGCTAGCAGCGTTTCGAGGTGTTAAATTTTTGTGTTGCAAATGACTGATGCACACAAGTTGAAGTAGGTAGGATAGTGGCGGAATCTCGAGGAATGCCTTGTACCTTGAAAATAAATAAGGAATTAAGCAGAGACTTTAGCCTTTTTCGATGACGGGTCAAACCCCACACACCAAATAACATAGAATACCCAATCCTTCATCTTTATAAATTGCTTTTAAAAACTTGTTTTCACAGGACTACGTTTTTGTTAATTATCTTATCATTAACCAAAAACTAGCTTTCAAAATTTTTTAAAAAAACTTGTTTTAACAGGAATTGGTTTTTGTTGTCTTGTAATCAATTGATGGGCGTGGGTGTTACTGTAGATGAAAGATAGAAATCTAGGATTTTCATCATGTAAGGGCGTTTGCGCTTTGAAGAACGAAAACCCTGACTGTTGTCATGACAAAACTGTGAAACCTGTTGAGGACAGATTTATCCATCGACAAAAAATTGTATCTCACAGACCAGGAGACTCTATCCTAGGGGCGGAGCCGCGGAGGCGGGGGGCCACAGACCACTAAGGGGCGGTAGGGTCTTGGTCAAACGAAGGTAAGGGCCTTCCGCCGACGAAAAACTTCCTACTCCTTCCCTGCTGTACGCCTGCATGGTTGCAGCTGTTGAGCTCCATCACCGCTTCTCCAGCAGTGGAAGGAACCATCACCGACCCTCCAGCAGCCCAGCCATTGCAAGGTAACATCTATTACTTTACTCCCATCCTCCCTCTCTCTCTCTCTCTCTCGTTTTTTTGGGGAAACCGAACAACCGCTCTCTTTCTCATTCCCACCAGAGCCATTGTTGCCTGTGATAGCTGCCAGCGGATGCTCCCATCCCTCTGTTGTCCGGCAATCGTTGGTGGCTACAATGGCATTGCGCTGCCTAACTTCACCGCCCCTTCTCGTTCCTATCAATGGTTCGGCTCCTTTGTCTGACTGATCCCCTTCTCCCCCCGTCCCTCCCTTCCTCTTCGTCCTACCGGTTTTAAATTTCAACTTCATCGTGCGGCTAGTTTTTCTTCGCTCCTTGCCCAATATATTTTTGCTTATGATGGTTCCCCTCTCCAGCATTGTATGGTGGGCGTTTGCTTCTACTTAATGGCCTCCTTTCCAATCCCATGTGCCGTGCTTGCTGCACTTTGTGTTGCGCGAGAGCAGCTCCCTGATAGGTTGTTTTCCTTGTTTTGGCGCAAGGAAGGAGGAGTCCAATGGTGGCAGGCCAGGATGTGAAGAAGAAGCGGAGTCCACTGGTGCCATCCCAAGTTTCGAGGGTTTCTTCAGGTGAGGGCCGGTTGAAATTGGGTCTTTCTGAGAATTAACGATGGATCCCAGCATTTTAGGCAGCGCTCACATTTTCTTGGGTGGAATTTTCAGGTCAGCAATGTTGAAATCAATTTCTTGTCTGTTGGCTCTTGGGTTTTACATGTGAATTAATTGTTTGTTGCCGCACGTTATAGGTGGAAATTTTAGATGGGTAGAACTAAAATCTATTGCCTTTTGGTTGTTTTTGAGACTGTCAATCTTTTTGCTCACATTTTCTTGGGTGGAATTTTCAAGTGGGCAATGTTGAAATCAATCTTGTCTGTTGGCTCTTGGGTTTTACATGTGAATTAATTGTTTGTTGCCGCATGTTATAGGTGGAAATTTTAGATGGGTAGAATTAAAATCTATTGCCTTTTGGTTGTTTTTGAGACTGTCAATCTTTTTGCTACTACAATTTGGATGTATCAACCAGAGTTAGACGCAGCCAGGATGAATTTTTCTTTTTCTCGTTCGTGGATTTTCATCCATGGATAAAATAGATATTTGTGTGTGGCATTCAAACGCCCCTTTTAAGCGGAAACGTTGGCAAACAACGACCAGATCTTTTATTTTTTATTTTCTCAATTCCGCTACACGGTTAATTTTTTTCCCCTTCTTCTACGTACAGGTACAGGTGTATTTTTTGTGGATAAGGTTTAATGGCTAACCAGATAAAAACAGATAAAAGGAGATGGGAGTGAGAAGGAGGGGACAGATATGGCAAGAGGGCAGAAGGGCAGAAGGGCATGTGGACTTTTGTGCCCCCCATGACCAGGCGTTATGGATAAGCCATAAAAAAAAGGTCCATGGTCAGATTTCTTCCCCCCTTGCATTGCGTTCCATCCACCACCATAAAATCCCAAATCCCCAGGCAGATTAAGCTTCCCCCAGATCGCCCCCTCCAAAGGTCCCCCCTCCATCTTCATCTTCGTTCCTTCCTGTTCCTGTTCCTGTTCCACCGTGCGTTGGTTCTCCAGATCAGGAAAAGAAGAAGCGGAAAAAGAAGAACAAGAAGCTGCTGCAGAGAGAGAGAGAGAGAGAGAAATATGGCGGAGGTATTGAAGAGCAACTTGTGCGTTCCATGCGCAACCTTCTCCCTTTCGACTTCTCTTTCTAAACAGTCCCCTGGTTTGGGCTTTTCGCGTTCTCCTTCTTCCCTGCGATTTCAGCACTCGATGGCCTCCTCCTCCTCTTCCTCCATCAGGACCGAATTTTATGGCAAACCTGGTGGGATCTCGGAAACCCAGAGCACTCCCAGAGCTTTTGACAACCCTCAAGCATTCCCTGTTCAGGTAAAATTGTACGCGCAAGCTCCACCTGGCGTGATCTTTCTTTTGTTGAGTTGTCTCATCTCTTTAATCTGATCCGTAAAAGAGTTAGCGGTAGGAATCGCTACTACCCTTTTTTCTTTCAATTTCTGTGCTCTTTAATCTCATCTTCCCTTTTGTTATTGCTTTAGGCCCAGAGTAGTCCGTTGCTAGGAAAGGCCTTAAAGTGGTGGGAAAAGGGGCTTCAGCCCAACATGAGGGAGATTGATTCCGCTGAAGATCTCGTTAATTCTTTGCGGGACGCTGGAAATCAACTCGTGATTGTCGATTTTTTCTCCCCTGGCTGTGGTGGATGTAGGGCTCTTCATCCCAAGGTACTTCCCAGACACCAATATATATGCCTTCCTCCGCACCCCCTGCTCTTTTCACTTTTCTCTCCTCCTATTTTTCTCTTAGCAAAGCATCCGCTGGAAGGTGCGCTCTGTCTCTCTCTCTTTTTCTCTTTCTTGGAGAAGTTATGTATCATTTTTTTCTGGTCGTCGTTGCAGGTATGCCAACTAGCAGAGATGAATCCAGATGTTATGTTCCTCCAGATAAATTATGAGAAACATAAGTCCATGTGTTATAGCCTGAATGTTCACGTTCTACCGTTTTTCCGATTCTACCGAGGAGCTCAGGGTCGTGTCTGTAGCTTTAGTTGCACAAATGCTACTGTATGCTCTTTATCTCTCTCCCTCTTTCTCACCTGTACCTTTTTCATTCGTTCTTTCCCCCTTTTCCTTCGTTTCACTTAGTTTTCCCCCTAGTCACCACCGTTTTTCTGTGCTGTAGATTAAGAAGTTCAAGGACGCGTTAGCAAAGCATACCACAGACAGGTGCAGCTTGGGTCCTGCAATAGGTCTGGAACAATCTGAGCTCTTGGCTTTGGCTGCAAACAAGGAGCTTTGCTTCAGTTACTCAACGGAGCCTAACACAAGCAGCAGCCCCGTTGCCCCTGCTCGACCAGAAGAAACTCACCGCCGGGCTCCTTCTGTTAAGCCCGCTCAAGGGGCAGATGGGAGGGAGCTCGTGACCGCCACCAGACGGTGACTCCACGTCCTTTTTAAAACAGTTTACAGTGCCATACTCCCCCTTTTTCTTCTTCATCTTCATCTTCATCTCATCCCGCCCGCTTTTGGGGCTTGGAGATGCCTATTGTAATGGAATTGTATGTATTGTGTCTCGGAGCCGGAGGGGTTTCATATAGTTTGCTTAACCTCTCCGTCTGTACATAATCTCCCATTGCTGGTTTTCGGGGGTTTTATTGGTCTACAGCTTTTGTTTATTTTCATGATCAGCCTCCCCGAGGCAGTTACATACAGGCGACGCCAGGCACAGGGAGCGAGAATTCTGTAACAAGAGGATATGTGGAGATTTACAAGGCTCCTGCTTCTGGATGTATTTCTGATCAAGAAGTAAAAATGTTTATTAATGAGAGCAGATTATTATATATGAAGATTTGCAAGGCTTTGCTTCTGGATGTGTCTCCATCAAGAAGTTACAATGTTTAATTTTGCTACTTTTGGAAGAGATTATTGTTCTTCGTCTCATGTCTTTATGGTAGGTACGCTTGGAAGCGGAGATATTGCCCGGAATGGGCGCAGATTTCGTAAAGTCGTAAAGAACTCTCTCTCACAAATAATGTGGGGGTGTGTGTGGTGGGTTGGGTGCGTGCGTGCTTTTGTGGCGACCGGAGGTAGTAGTAATAGGGGAACGGTAGAAAAAAGCCAAACCAAGAAGAATCTTCCCATTTCCCTCGCTGAAAAGGAAATTTGCTGCACATTGTAGCTTTGTTCGAAAACAATTTTTAGCTTTAATTGGCAGCCGGAAAGGAAAATTTCCGGTCGTGGATCCTTCTCCGAAAGAGGGTAAAATCTTGGAAGCCCTAAGCACGATTCCGAGTTAACAACAGCACTTTCTTTCGACCATACAATCGTATGAAAGAGCTGCTCTAGCCAACCATTGATTAACTAGTGGCAAGCATGTGGATGAAAAATTGAGAAGGAAGGATATGATGAAGCCAAAAGGAGCAATGAATGGGTTGATCCCCATTGAAAGAAAGGCCCTCTGTGAAAGGAGTTGCTCATTAAAGCATGGGATGAGATCGAGGGGGAGAGAAAAGAAAGGAAAAAAAACAAGGGCTTCCCCTCGCGGTTGTTGCTTCACATATTGGAAAAAAAAAAATTCTCCAGTCTAGTCCTAATAACACGGGCTTGAGGCGTCGGAGTTCCTATTATATGGAAGAAGGAAAAAGGCAAGAAAAGGAAAAAAGCTTCTGTCGCGTTCCACCATGTGAATGTTCCTGAAGTTTCGTCTGTGTGGGAACATTGTACCTCACGCTTGACCGGACGACGCATCTGTGATAATGGCATCTTCTACCTTTTTCAAACTTGCTTTGTTGGCGTCGTTGTTTTGTTTCGGGGGCCGGAAAAGAGACGAGGGAATTTTGGTGGTGGAGGTCAGGAGGACCTTTTCCGTGGAGGGTCAGTCTGTGTGTTCAGCCTCCAATACATGTAGCTGTATAGCCTGTATTGGAGCCAAGAACATTAAGAGAGAAAAAAAAAGGTCAAGTTCTTCCCAATACCGTTTATTTTTGCAAGGCATTTTATAACAGCCAATATTGTGATTTTCTGTCCTACAGCTTCCTCCACCGTTTCTTTGAGGGAAGTTGCAGTCGACTGATAACCATCTCATTTTGTCTTAAGCTCTCATCATGGGCGAGCAGACGTTGGTGACTCGATAACGACGAGTGGCCACCGGTAACCTGCTTCTGACAATACGACACACTACCAATCTGATCCCCCGAACAAGTCGCTTATTCAGAACCAGACCCTCTTTAATGTTCCCCTCCCAATATTGCTGGAAGTAAGGACATGCCTTGGAGCGACGATGACGATACTAACACCATTTCCCATCAACCGGGCTTGAATAAGCCGCTTTGGGTCCGCCGAATCGGATCGGGATTACCCGGATCCATTGTAGTGATTCTTTACATTGATTTTTCTGTATCGTTTTAAAAACTCGGTTTACATTTGAAAGAGGTTCCTTCTTACCATTTATGACGCTGTTGAAGACCTTCCCGCACCTGAAACTTTTTTCTAAGCAAAATGGTTTCACCTACGGGTGGTTTTATCCAAAGGTAACGGTGAGGAAGCATGTCACTCAAGACCATATTCTACATTGCTTTCCAAGTAGGGATGTCAAAGGATCAGATTCAAATTGGAAATCCGTTCCAATTACTTTTGAAAATTTGGATATAGTAATCAATTTAGCATCCGATTAAGAAAATCGGATCGGATCGGATTCGGATTTAAGAAATGACATTTGATCGGATACTAACTATCCTAACAAGTATACCCAAATCTAAATTGATATCTGAATCCAAATTGTAACTTGATATCTAAATCCAAACTGCTAAAGCTGATATCCGAATCCTAGAACCGTGAGAGCTTAAGTTGTTGGTCCTAGCTTTTGAAGTTGCAAACCTATGACAATGGTAGGATGTTTGGGTAAAAGCTACAGCCAAACGTACTAATTTAACATCCATGGAGTTGCATATAATAATAACCCTATAGTTATTATATAGGCTTTTTAAACTTAAAATATTTAAAACTATATCATGTAAAACTAATTAATTAATTAATTAATACTATGTTTAATTGCAAACTATTATAGTTAAAGCATCAATTAAGCAAGATATCTTAAATAATGTATTTATTTAATTGAAATTAATAAACAAACTTCAATAAAGAAATTCAAAAAAATTATGAAAATTGATCTCAAATAAATATATTTAATATGAAAAAACTACTGAACTCATAAAAAAGTTTTATTTGTCAAATTATCAATTACTTATTTAATCAATCAAGTAATTGTTTTGTATAATCATATACTTTGTCCAAAAGTCTTAGATATTTGATATATATTACATAATTCACAAATTTGAAAATAAAAACCTTTAACTTGTAGGAAAACAACGAATTGTTCGATTTAATAAATTATCTGATATATCATTGGATTGAATACATAATTTTATGTATAAAAACACCTATTGCAATAAAGCTAAGAGGACTAACTTATCTGATATATCAGTGAATACACTTTTTACATATGTAACACAAATTATTTCAATTAACTCGATTAAATGGGAAAAAATCATTAAATAGAATTTTTTTAAATGATAAATAATATAGATCACCTGATTTAATAATTCTCAATAAGTGATCATCATGAAATAATAGTTTACTCAATTAAAATATGTTATTATTTAAAAATAGATCAATCAATGTTCAATAGGCACAGTTAGTATGAAAAACGCATGAAATTCATGAATAACTTGTAGAAAAAGTATACTAACCATATGAAAAACTCGTGAAAAAAGTGTAAAAACCATATGATAAACTTGTTTATTGAGAAAACTATTTGTATAATTACTCAAACATATCATTTGCACAAACATGCAACCTCATAAAAATTTTATTTAGTTGATACACAAGTTGTTTTAGATAAGTATTTAAAAAAAAAAAGAACTGATTCAAGAATGTATGTGGAAATAGTATAACACATCCTTAAACGACTTGAAGACATAGAAATCAAATATGACAAATTATGAGCATGAAGAACTTATTAAGAAAATTGGTAAGCTAATAGTTAAAACATCTTAATCGACCAGGTGAAAATTAAGTAATAAATATTTGTAGTATTCTTTTGTGCTTATATGTGTTTTTTATATCAATTAAAACTTACAATTATTTGTGTCTAAGATGTTTATTTAATAAAATTTTCATTTGCATAATGCTTGTTAATTTTATAGCATAATTCTTGATATAGTGTCAACATGGCTGAAGTATATATCAAAATAGAAAGAACATATCCATTGTGGCAAATGGAGACATTGAAAGAAAATTTTTGCAAGCTTGTACTATGTGATAAATGTTTTTTTTCTATTGGAGTTGTCAAGGATGACTCTTTTAGTCTCTTGTTGCATCAATAAACAACAACTAAGTACAATTTTTAAAAATTTAAATTTGCATGTTCTAGAGAATTAAGTTTGATGATGTAGTGTAATTGATATATGTATATATATTTTGTTTGCTCTCTCTCTCTCTCTCTCTCTTAATAAGTTTGATAATTATCACTAGTCTAGTTTGGGCTAGTGCGATGTTAAGATTAAGTTTCATAGTTCATTTGGTGTTCACTGTATATTTTTCGTACATATTACCTTCATAGTTACTTGAATACATTCCTTTATTATTTACTTTTTGCTTCAATATTGGTACACATTTAGAAAAACATGTGTTTCTGTTTATTTTATTATATTTGGTTAGTATTCAAATTATGAATGTAGATACTTATGTTTTAAACTTATCTAATTTATAAAATTACATTTCAAATTGGATAGTATTTAAAAGTTAGATTTGGATCAGATTTGCATATGGCTTAAAAGTCTCACTCCAATGGGATTCAGATGGATAAAAGTTGGATTCAGATATAACGAAAAATATAACTTAAAAATCAGATTCAGATGTAGATTTTCAAGTTGGATTCAGTTAATGGTATAATTTTTTTTTTCATCCAAATTTAAATATATGAACATCCCAAAATTCAGATATGAAAAAAGATATGTCCAATCGGAATCTCATCGGTTGACACCCTTATTTCCAAGTGAATCAATTATTCTCTACCTCTCTCTTTTGCACTCGAGTCCCTGATGGCTGTCAGGGGATTGGGTCTTGATACGTGCCTACCCCGGTCCTACCAGGTCTCCAGCAACCTAGACATTTTGAGGCATTTGGATTGAATAACTCTATGTTCCAAAAGAACACAATGTCATCAAAAAAGCGTAACAGTCTAACACCGCCAAACACCAGGTTGAAAATCAATGCTTCCGAAATCTTACGCTGAAAACCCTCTTGTCGTTGTTGTATCTCTCACTGACTTGCTCTCCTGCGCACCTCACACTGAAAACCCTCTTGTCGTTGTCCTCTCTCTCGCCATCCCGCTCCCCTGCGGTCTCGTCTCTCTTTCATGTGAGCTCTCCCGTCCGTCAGCAAGGTTTTGCCGATTTCATTTCTGCATGTTGGAAGTGCCATCCCGCTGTGCTTTTCTCTTTGACTCTCTATATTGGTCTCTCTCTCTTTATCTATCTCATGTTCTTCTTCTTTACTATTGAAGACTTCTTCCCCTTTCCAGATTTGTTCTGCCGTTGCTGTTGCTGGTGCAGAAGGGCGGCTGATCATAAAAAATCGGTAATGTGCTCTTTCCTTCTTCTTGTTGTTTTTGTTGCTTCTTCATTCGGGATTGCGGATTTGGGTTCGATTTTTCTTGGGGTATTTTGATTTAAGATTTTTGCTGTGTGATATAGTTTGGATTTGGGCATTTTGATTTGGGATTTTTTTCTGTGTGATATAGTTGGGATTGGGCGTTTTGATGTACAAGCATTTTATTTCTTGCAGCAGACTCGCGTGGTGATGCGTTCTAAGAGTCGTGTTCTGGCTTTCTCTACCGGTAATCAGATGAGTGGTACATAGAGATGTTACTAAAATAAAGTGGAAACCAAACAAGAAAGCAGATCAGAAAAAATAAAACCAAATCAACAGACCAATAAAGGAGACTTGTTCCCTTTGGTCGGGATTGAAATGGAAAATGATGCATAATGATTAAGAAAATCTGATTTCTTTTGTTTTTTCCTGGGTTTATTATGTGTTGCAGATATATTAGTGTTGGGATGAGATAGGACACCCACCTCTTCTATTTCTTTATCAAGTCATAGAGGAGTCCAGCGGCATATTCTAAAGTGTGGATCTGTCATATGTTCTGCTCATAACTTACTCTACTTTTGTTTTTTTATTGTTTATAATTGGATGATGTTTTTTTTTTTATAATATATGAATTGTATTTGTAGAGATAGAAAGTGTAAGAGAGAGAGAGAGAAGTAGATGGTTTTTATGTATTTTATTAGTTTTTTTCATTACATGAGTTTAGTATTTCATGTGTAGAGAAAGAAAACAAAGAGGGAGTAAATATTTTTATTTGCTTATATTTTTAATATGTTTTAAAAAAAATTTCTTTTGTCATATGTGAATTTTTTATTTTGAGAAAGAAAGAGTTTTTTTATTAGTTTATATAGTTTTTATTTGTTTTATCATGTATTTAAGAAAGAGATAAAAATAAAAAAAACGCAAAACATGTGTTAAACTTGTCAGTTCAGTTATTTAAACAAACCACACATAAGAAAAGTTGAAAATTTTGTCTCATGAACAAATACTGGACAGAATTATAACTTGTCCATATAAACAAGGACTCTTTGTTCTTAAAACACTTGTTTTAAAGACAAGTGTCCTAGAAACAATTGAAAACCAAACTGTATCTTTAGGTTGCTGTAAACATGAAATCTCTCTTGCTGGAAGGATGGATTATCTCTCTCTCCTGAAGTCCTCTAACGACTGTTGGGGAACAACGTTTCTGGTGACACCAACATTTTGTGGTCGCCGGACTTTTTAACCCTCTTGAATGCTCCAAGTCCCCAATGACACTAGCAATTTTTTTCTCTTTAGACTTTTTAACTCTCTTGAATGCTCCAAGGGCTCTATTTTTTATTTTTGAAGATTGAGGAGAGGAACGATAGCCTTCCTGTGCTCGAAATACCCTTACTTGGCCTCCCTCCTTGCGCTTTGAATCCTGCCGATGATCGTAAAGAATAGAACCGATCGGTAGCTAAACCCCTGCATCCAAAATCTATGAGTATGTGATTCGTTCAGAGACAAGGAAAGAGGCATAGTGGAGCATGGGGAGAGTGGAGCTCGTTGATCTCTCGTTGGACATCAGGTAAGCTCGGTCTAACACCTTATTGGAGTGGAGGAAGAGGTCAGATTGCCTAAACTAACCAACACTACTCGCCATTCAAAAGAGTGCACTAAAGAGGTTAAGACTTCAATCAGTCCGTTTGTGATGTTTTTGTTTCGAATGATCGGGTTTCAACGACATCCCACAACACATGGGGATATGAGACACGTGCTAGTTCTCATTGGAAAGCAACTGAATCTTCCTTCTTTTTCCCACCTGACACAGTTTGACACGCGGAGATACCTGATTGGCTCTCAATCCTTAGTGGTTGATAGAATATCAAGAGAACAAGCACGCAGGAAAAAGCAAGCGTCTGATCAGATCAATCAAGAAAGAGGGCTTCGGTGAAACATCTTTTTCCTAGGCAAGGATGGAGTTGACTATTGCAAAATCTCTAAAAAGGGGAGTTCCATCATGTAGCTAGGCGCCAGTTAAAACGAGTAGGAGGGTACTCTGAAGCCAGTGGGGTGGACAGATCATAGGCTTTTGTACTGGTCAGCTTTGGGCTGTCGAGTGACGATTGGCTGAGGAAAAACCTCGTGGTCGAGTACTCTCTGACAGAATTGACGTTTCGCTTGGGTGCTCTATTATTGCCTCCTCTTGTGATGGACGTGGCGATACCCGACAAAGGATTATTTGCTTTTTTTGGTGGGCCTTTCCTACTCAAATCTATACAGGGCAAATTATTTAGCGCACTCAAATCTAGTCATCAACTCGCATTCCATTGCGTTAGGGACAACTTTGTATGGCATGAATTTTAGACAAAATGAGATTTACTCTTTTGTAAAGGTCAGCAACATACAATTCCAATTGATCCTACCATCAATTAGTAAGGTTCAACACTAATAACATACAATTGCAATTGTCCATCAAACCTTGATGTCCTTAACCAACCAAAAGCTTTGAATGCTCCGCTTTGGCTTTGCCTATAAAAGCAACAAAGCACTCGCAAAGCGACAAAACAACTTTTCAGAAAGAACTCTTTTCAATTTGATCTTGAAGGTCATGTCACGTCAGAATCAAACCTTTGCTTATCAAATTAGCTCATACTTTAAAAGAGCACTAACAAAGCGAACAAAATCATGAGCAACTTTGATGAAATGCAAAGCAAAGCCATGTACACTGACCTTGACTTTGAAAGTGGCTCGTGACGTGACGTTGGGGGCTTTGCTAATAACATGACGTGACATGACGTTGGGTTACGCTTTGAATTGCATTAGGGCTTTGCTTCTTAGGGTCAAAGGCTTTTGATTCTCTCTATCCAAGTGAAGTTACTAGAGGGCATGGCAACGAGCACTCAAAGGTGGAAATGCACCCTCCATGAGTTCTGGTGAAAGCGTGACTTCTAGGGACCTATCAAACCTACCTATGATAAAAAGGCAACTATTCCATATCTATATGAAAAGAAATTCGGTTGAAATGCAGTAAGGCGATAAAAGGCATCCAAATACCTAGCTAATGACCCGGAAGGGCTTCTCCGGCTATTAGGGTTTTTAGATTTCTATAGAAATAGGGAAGGTGCTAAACGCTACTTGAAAGCTCAACATCGAAAGGTGATGATGGGCTGGAGGAATGAAATCTTCGAAAATGAGGCACAAAGCACTCAAAACACGAAAGAGATTCCATTTCCATTGTCTGTTGCCCCTTCTTCTTGTCTCCTGCATCCTCTGCTCAACTTTCTAGGGTTTCTTGAATCCTGTGGCATCTACAACAAGGCACAACACAGGGGTAGACCCGTGGGACCTGGAACACTCTTAGTGTTGCATTTGCATCTTGTCAACCTTTGCATCCTTTGCTTCCATTCGTACTTTTCTGTCCTTATCTACGAAACCTTCAGGACAAAGAATCAGACTCGTTTTCCTCTTCTTTCTGTCAAAAGTTAGGGCCTTTAGAATCTCGATTCCATAGGGTTCGGTTGAAGGAAAAAGGTTGTTGGGAAGCATTTGGATTATCTACAGAATCTTACTCGTGGTGGCTTTCAAGGGACTAAAGACAAAGTCTTTTACAACGACCCTCCACACCCCCGATAGCTAGATCGAAGCTTGATGCCTGTTAATCCCTGGTAGGCTTGAATAGGGGATAGACAGACTCACTAAACATCTCAATTGACTCGATAGCCCATTTTTCTTTTGTCGTCAGATTTCTGAATTTTTCTCTATCGTGGGGTTCTTGGACAGCAGTCTTCTACGTGTTTTACTGGTGCTTTTGGGTCTTCTACTTGTTCTGCTGAAACTTATTTATCGTGGGACTGTTGAACAGCAGTCTATTGTTTGGAATAGTGGTTTGCATCTAACGTTGTCGTGTGGTGTTGGACATAGGCTATTGTTGATAAGCCGCAGCCTCTATTGATTTATATATATATTTTTTTGGCTTGCTTGGTGGGTGATTACTTGTGTGCAGACTTGCAATGGCTGAAATTAATAAATCTGAATTTTCTCATGAGGTTAAAAGTGGAGGAAATTCATTTTCGTATGGTTCTACTGTAAAGTTAGATGGATCTAACTATGAGATTTGGTCTCGTGTGTTTATGATGTCTGTGATTGGACATCAGAAGGAGCATGTTATAGAAGAAAACGAACCTGTTGAAAAGAGTGGAAAATATGTTTCTTGGAAGGGAGATAATAATATTGTCATGTCATGGATCATGAATAGTGTGCAATCCCAAATTGCATCAACTATTGCATACTACACCTCGGCCAAACAAATGTGGGATTTCTTGAAACATACTTACTCAAATGACAAGAATGTTAACAAGATATTGCAGGTAGAGGAGGAACTACTTAATCTGCAACAGGGTGACCAAAGTCTTGCTCAGTATTTCGCTTCCCTTAAGTCCATCTCTGAACGACTTAAAGCATTACGTCCTCTATGTCCAACATGCTATAAGACCCATGGTGAACAGTCTATGGTTGCGAAATTCTTACTGGGTCTCTCCTCAAAATATGCAGTAGCAAAGGCTCAGATGTTGACTGGAGCAGAAATCCCAGATCTAGCTGAAAGCCTACAACAGGCATAATCGTCTTGCAGTGACCCTCTTCATCTTCCAGTGATATCCATGCCTCTGCCTTGGCAGCTTCAGGGGGACGTGGACGCGGTTTATTTAGGGGGAGAGGCATGGGCCGTGGGTCAGGAGTAGGTCGGGGGAGATTTCAGTGCACCTATTGTGGGAAAATAGGTCATTTGGAAGACAGATGTTGGGATAAACATGGTCGTCCTACCGCAACACCATCCTTAGGCAGAAATGTTACATCAAAGCCTGGGAAGAACTCTTTACAGTCTTCTACTGGATCGGCCCAAGCAGCGTCATCAGTGGTAGATGGCTCTTTATCTTCTTCTCAGCCTGAGACAGTGACTGTGAGTATCAATAAGTCAGAATATGAGGACTTTCTAGCACACAGATCTACTCAACTGTCAGCCTCCACAGTTATGATTGACAGCGCTATGTCTGTTGACACTATCTCACATGATACAGGTACTACTTGGATTATTGATTCAGGGGCATCGAGGCACTTTTGTAGTAAGCCTTCCATGTTTACTGTGCTACACTCATTACCTCAGATACATCATGTGAGACTTGCAGATGGTAGATGGTCACCCATTATGGGATATGGAGATATCAAGATTTCTCAATCTATGACTATTCCCAATGTGTTATATGCTCCTAAGTTTCCCACAAATTTGTTATCTGTTGGACAATTGGTTAATGATTTACATTGTCGTGTTACGTTTGACTCTGGTTTATGTTCATTTCAGGACTTGCAAACTGGGAAGACGATTGGTGGAGGCTATGAGAAAGGGGGCATCTACTTCATGTCGGACCCCGTGGGTATTGCAGCATCATTGACCACATCGTTGTCCTCCTCTTTCCAGTGGCATCTCAGACTTGGTCATCCATCTGTCTCCAAGCTCCGTCGTCTTCTTCCACATCTTTCATTACCAGAGTCTTTCCAATGTGAAGCCTGTCAACTTGGCAAACACACTCATAGTAGTTATTCATCGAGTCTTAGTCCGTCTAGTTGTGGACTATTTGATCTTTTTCATGTTGATGTGTGGGGTCCTAGCAGAGTTGCTAGTAGGTCAAGATTTCGTTATTTTCTTGTCATTGTAGATGATTATTCTCGAGTCACCTGGGTTTTCCTCTTGAAGGAAAGGTCTGAAGTCGTATGTATTCTCAAAAATCTTATTATTGAAATAAAGACCCAGTTTGGTATTCTTGTTAAAAACATTCGCACTGATAATGCTCTTGAGTTCAAGGCATCTACCTTAATGAAGTTTTACTCAGATAATGGCATTTCACCTCAGTTTACATGTCCCCATACTTCCCAGCAAAATGGAATAGTTGAGCGAAAACATTGCCAACTTTTAAATGTAGCTCGTTCCCTTATGCTTCATACTAATCTACCTACATATTTTTTGGGAGATGCTATTCTTACTGCTTGCTACTTGACCAATCGTTTACCCTCATCCCCCATTGATAACCAGATCCCAATTAAACTTGTGCACCCACAAAGACCCTTGTTTCCAGTAGCTCCCAAAGTATTTGGTTGCACATATTTTGTTCACATTCTTGGACCCACACGTGACAAATTGGGGGCCCAAGCCATTAAATGTATTTTCATTGGCTACTCCAGAAACCATAAAGGCTACAAATGCTTTGATTCATTGACTCAAAAAGAGTATATCAGTACAGATGTCACATTCTTTGAGTCTCAACCTTATTATGGTCTCACTTCTATATCTACTGAGATGCCATGGTCCCCAGACCCACTACCTATTCCTCCTATTCCTTTGGAGTCGTTCCCTTTAGAATCTCCTTCTTCTGTTGTGTCCAAGTTTCGTGATCCTCCGCTGGTCTATACACATCGACAGGCCCTTCTCATAATCCTTTGCCAACCGTTTCTCAGGAGGTAAGTACATCTGAAGCGCATAGCCCTACTCATGCTGATCCTTGTCAAGACTTACCTATTGCTCTTCGCAAAGGCAGGCGGCAATGCACTTTACATCCTATATCTCATTTTGTGTCTACTGATGGTGTTGGTAAAAATATGCAACAATTCATTCAAGCTTTGGCTGCTCATACAGTTCCTATGTGTCACCAACAGACTTTATTAGACACCCAATGGAGACGGGCTATGCAAGATGAGATGGATGCCTTAGTGCATACAGACACTTGGGACCTTGCTGATCCTCCTCCTCATTGTGATATTGTTGGCTCAAAGTGGGTATTCACAGTTAAATACAATTTTGATGGCTCTTTGGAACGATACAAAGCTCGGTTGGTTGCTAAGGGCTACACGCAGACCTACGGTGTGGATTTCTTTGAGACCTTCTCTCCAGTTGCTCGGTTGGGAACCATTTCGTCTTATTATTTTCGTGGTTGTCCACCATGACTGGCACATGTATCAACTGGATGTCAAAAACGCTTTTTTGTATGGGAATCTTGATGAGGCTGTCTATATGCAACAACCACCGGGATTTGAACGACAGGGGGAGTGTGGCAAAGTGTGCAAGCTGAAGAAAGCTATTTATGGACTCAAACAGAGTCCTCGTGCGTGGTTTCACAAGTTTTCAGAGGTAGTCTCAAAATGTGGCTTTGTGAGATCTCCTCTTGATCATTCTTTGTTTATCAAGAAGGCTTCCAGAGGTATAACTGTTCTCGTGGTTTATGTTGATGATATTATCCTAACAGGTGACTCTGATCAAGAAATTTCTGATGCAAAGTTGTTTCTTCAAAAACACTGTGACGAAAGATCTTGGTCCTCTACGATACTTATTGAGAATAGAAGTTGCTCGCAATAGGGAGGGTGTTGTTCTCTCTCAACGGAAGTATGTTCTTGATTTATTGCAGGACACAGAGATGCTAGGAGCTAAACCGGCTAATTTACCTATGAATCCACGTATACATCTTCATGATGACCAAACAGAATTAGTGGATTCTAAATCTTACAGATCCCTTATTAGGAAACTTCTCTATGTTACCGTGACAAGACCAAACATTAGTTTTGCTGTGGGAAAGTTAAGTCAATTTATGGAACAACCAAGGAAAGTTCATTGGGATGTTGCTTTGATGGTAGTTAAATATCTAAAATCGTCTCCTGGCAAAGGCCTTTTGTTCACGAAAGGGAAAACTCTGGAAGTGAAAGCCTATAGTGATGCTGACTATGCTGGCTTAGTAGAGGACAGAAAATCTACCACGGGATTTTGTGTATTTGTGGGAGGCAATCTCATATCATGGAAAAGCAAGAAACAATGTGTGGTGTCAAGATCTAGTGTAGAATCCGAATACAGAGCTATGGCTCAAACAGCAGCAGAAATGACTTGGGCTAGATCCATGCTATCCAGCCTAAATGTGTCAATTCCTCTTCCCATGAAGATGTATTGTGACAATCAAGCAGCCACGCATATTGCAAATAATCCAGTTTTCCATGAAAGAACTAAACATATTGAAGTGGACTGCCATTACATTCGGGACCTCGTTCAAGCAGGAACCATTGCCACTGTTCATGTTCCTTCGGAAGATCAAGCTGCAGATATCTTCACCAAAGTTCTTCCTATCGGTGATTTCTCTAGATGTTGTGACAAACTTAGCATGTTTAATATGTATGCTCCAGCTTGAGGGGGAGTGTTGAATAAGAAAAGTTTTATGTTTTAGGAGGTTCTTTGTAATATTAAAGAGTTATAAGATCTCTTTAATATTTTCCTTATTTCTCATTGATTTATTTTGTAAATCTCCTTTCTACCCTAATCTCTTTTATAAGGGAGATTAGGGTTATCGTAATACACATGTTCTTTGGTTTTGATCTCACGACAGCCTCTCTCTCTCTCGCTCTTTTCACAAGTTTCTTCACCGCTGCAACAATATCGTCATAGACATGTCCCTCACAATGACATCTGGTTCTAAAAAAGTTATCTCTAAGCCATTTGGGATCAGGTGGTGACGTTGGGGTGCTTAACACATGTCCTAGGATGCAAAGGTTCACTAGGGCATCTTCGTCATGCGGTATGGTCTCCTCTTCCTCACTGGAGAGCTCACTCGACTCAAACATGGGATGACCATTTTCAGGCTCTGTCTCAGATGACCCAACATGGGGCTCAACTAGGACAGACTTCCTTGACAATGTATGTCACTTTGACTGGACATGGCTTAACTCTTGACACCTAAAATCACGTAGTAATGTATCAGTACTATGAGTCTTTGACTTGGTGTTATAAACTGGGTCGGCTTTGTCATGATGAGGAGTGGGTTTACCCTTCGACACAAGGTTTGGGTTATCTACCTCTGAAGATCCTACTCTTTGATTAAAAAACCCAACTTGGACTTATAGGATCCTTTTGCTCAAGACATATGAGTTTCCTGTTTTCTATTCATGGGCTCCTCTACTCTTATTGCACAATTGGTAGCATGATCTAAGGAATCCACCATAACACAAGAGAAAGCAATAGAAATAACAGATAGATGCTAGAAATACACCTAATGACTTGTTGGCATTCAGTCTCCACAAGCTGGATGCGCAAAAACAGATGGTGGAACTCAGTTGTGTACTCCAACAGAGTCCTTGAAATCTGATGAAGTTCGTGATACTCCTTGTACACGCTCTCTCAATGAAGTTTGAAGGGACAAATTTGGCTTGAACCAGCGGATGCATTTCAGCCCAAGTACATGCATTATCCCATCTTTGTCATGCTTTGCTCTTCTGCAATTTGACCCATCACGCCTATGCGAGGCCTCTCAATCGAGTAGAAACCACCAAGACGCGCTGATGATCTGGGACATTATGGCAGTCAAAAGCAAACTGTAAGGCAATATGACCAATCAAAAAAGGCCTTATCATCTATTTACATGCACAATTTTTCAATTTTATGAGCAAATTGTAATAAATTGGACTTGTTTACCTGTAATTTACCTCCATTCCTTGCATGGGATTCCAAGAAACGGAACTCAACTTGTTGGTATGAGGTTTGACCATTCTTGGTGCCTTTACAAGAGTCAGACTAGTCTATTTCCTTAGTCTAAATGTCATCTAAAAACCTAAGAAAAGCAAACATGCCCTCCTTTTAAAAACTGTTCATGTTTTGGAATTTAAGTAGATGTCAAAAGTAGACTGATGAATAAGACGTTAATCTAAAGTATGTTCAGGTCCGAATCATGATGCACCGATGTAAGTCAATATCCTAAATCTAATATGATGCATTAAAAACCTAGATCATGTAGACTTGAAGTCCAGTCTCTACCAGTATTTGGGTGTAGGACATGGACTTATTAGGGGAAAATTGGATCTGAATCCAAGAATTATAATCTTGATCAGAGAAATTTACATAATTCTTGTTATAGATTTGAAATAGGGGATGTTATAGAGATCAAAATATCATTTCATTTGATTGAGACTCATGATCCAAATTCTAAGGTCAAGATCCTTTCAATTTGATCATGTGTTCATGTAATTTGATCTTTTAAAATCCAAATTTTGAGAGAATGAATTCAAATATGGTGATTGCATTGTTTAAAATCTGGTATTTAGACATGATTTTGTGGGAATTGACCCAAAGTTTAGGATCAAATACTTATTTGCTTTTGAAATGCAATCCAAAATCCAAGATTTGAGATCTAAGATCCAAGTTCTAAAATCTAAGCTCCAAGATATAAAATCTGAGATTCAAAATCTAGGATCTGAAACCTGAAATTCACAAATCCAATATCCATAGTATGAGATTTATGATGAAATCTGACCCAAATCCAAAATCTAATACTTAGGAACCAAAATCCAATACTTGAGATCATAATCCAAGTGGGTTAAACTGAGTTTAATATCATATTATATATGCATGTTTTAATAAATAGAGAAGGAAGAAATGGGGATACTTGACCCTATGCATACCCTAAAGACATTAAAATAAATGTAATCTGAAAATAGTATATGCTAAATTACAACATTATTAAAGCAACTAAGCGAAAATCTAAGACCTAAGCAAGAAATAAACTAAACTAAACATGCTATAAGCAAAAAGAGAAGTAAACTAAGCATGATAAAAGCAAAAAAAAAAAAAAAAAAAACTAAACGAAACTAAACATGCATAAAGAAAGGCACTAACTTGCAAATAAAAAAAAGATGAGGAAAAAGAAATTACCTGAAGCTAGTGTCTTGGCTAAGCTTGCTCCCATGACCTTTACACTGAGCTTACTTCGGTCTAGGTTGAGTGCTAATGCAGCCGAACCAAGATTTGGACCAAAATTATAAAAATTTAATGTGTTTTGATCAAAATCCTTTACCAGTACCCAAACGGGAATCGCCGGAAGCTAACAAGAATCGCCAGAGGCTGACGGGAGTCGAGCATCAACGGTTCGGCTAGCTCTGTTTTACACTTTTATTATGCTAAATTTGTAACCTATTTGTTTGTTGGTTAGTCGAGCATCAATGGCATTGGGACGTAAGCTTTGTTTTATACTTTTATTATGTTTGTAACTTAGAATCGTGCAGTAACATGCTAATGGCTAGGAAAAATAATTGTGCAGTGTTCAGCTCTGTTTTATTCATCTTTATCTTTTTTTGCAAGCTGTAACATGATTTCAGCTGTAGATTTATAGATAATTAGATATATATACTTTGTTGTTGTTGTTTCACAGCATGGCCAAGGATACTTCCCATCAAGTAGTGAAACAGCGAGAAGAAGGCTACTAGATAAGGCAAGGAAAGAGGTTGAAGCATATATTGAAGAAACAAAATCTACATGGACACAATATGGGTGTTATGTCAGATATTTGGAACGGTACAATTAGAAGCAGATTATACATAAATTTGTTGGTAAGTTGTACCATAGGTATGATATTTTGGAAAACAAAACATGTAGGAAAGGTTCTTAAAATGCAAAACTTATAACTGATTTTTTATCTTCAGATATTGAAGAAATAGGGCCAAAAAATGTTATACAGATTGTGACAAACAATGAAAGCAATTATAGAAAGGCAAAACTTATCCTTGAAGAAATGTATTCAAGTATTTTTACTACATCATGGGCTGCTCATTGCATTGATTTAATGCTTGAAGTTATTGATACTTTGGAAAATGTAGGATCTATCATGACAAAAGCTAGAAAAATTGTCAAATTCATATACAATAAGCAGCAAGCTTTAGATATAATGAGAACTTGCACAAAGGGAAAAGAGTTGAAAAGGCCGGGTGCAACAAGGTTTGCTTCTCATTTCATTTGGTTACATTCTATTTTAAAACAAGAAGAAAATTTGAGGTTCATGGTTGCCTCCAATTATTGGAGACTTGTAGAAGAAGAAGTGGAAAAGGATCATCCAAGAGAGATTACATATCTTATTCAAAATGAAGATCTTTGAAATATGGGAAAAGAAATAATCATGTTTTTTGAACCATTGGTGAAAGTATTGAAAATGGTAGATGGAGAAGGGGCCACTATAGGAAATTTCAAATTTGTATGATGCACTTGCTAGAGTTAAAAAAGCTATAAAGACTGCACATCCACATAAGCGTCTCATTTTACTAGTTTTTCTATTTATGCAATCAACATTCATTATTGGTTATGCACTTCTTATTTTAAATTTTGTTTTGTTTTTTAATTATATTAGGAATTTGGTGGGAGATATTCGGTTCTTCTGTTCATGTGCTTCAAAGTGTAGCAATCAACATTTAAGTCAACCATGCAGCGCATAAGCCTGTGAAAGAAATTGGAGTGCATTTGATGCTGCTAACACGAAGAAAAGAAACAATCTTGCACCACCAAGATTAACAAATTTGGTCATCATTAGAATGAATATGCATTTGCAAAACATGGCTCCAGAATTGAAGAAGACTAATGCAAATCCTATCTACATTGAAAATGTGAACCCATTTTCTGAAGAAGAAAATTTAAATACTAAGACGGTGAACTTGTCTTCAGAAGAACTTCAAAGCACACAAGAAATGAAGAAGATGATTTCACTTCTTGGGATGAAGACTAGGACATGTTTTTTTTCACTTTCCAAGTGAAGAATAACTTCATTTGTGTTGTAAAGCCATGAAGACAATAAACTTTTGTTAGTTATGTATTTGCTAGAATGTTAGTTTTCATTTTCTAATTTTAATTTGTTGCTTATCTAGTCATTTTCGATGTTTTTTTAATTTCTCATTTATTTTATTTTTATATAATTGTCATGATTATTTATTTATTTTTTTAAATTTACCAAAATTTTCTCATTTTATTCCTGAGATATACAACTTTGTCGTATTATACCCGAGAAATTCCTCGCCGTATGTACACGTTTGTTGTGACAATGGATTGATCCTTATCATTATCGCTTTTAGATGTATTTGCATTGCTTGAACTTATGTGATCCATCTGTATGTATACAATGATATTTGTATGTAAGTATATGATTGGTATATTATATTTATCAATAATGGTACAATGAAAGTAGATATACAATGGTACAATTACATGCAGGCATGGAATTGAATAATCATTTTTTTATTTGCAAGAAACAGAGTTTGATCTACCAACTTCATCTTCCTAGCCTAAACTTACTGTTGATAATCAAATCTACTCATAGATATATAAAGTGATCTCTATTCATTATACTATCACATGTTCATCGAACTAAGAACTAAGTGCTATGATTTAGATTTTTGTGTCAATTGATTTGGTAGTTGTTCCAGATATTTTCCCATGATCAAGTAAGAGTTGAGCTGCTGAGCCCCACTAGCACAGAGAAGCATGAAGCAATGCTAAGTTTTCATATTAGGTGACGCACATAATGGCACCTGTGCTTGAGTTTGATTTACCATGAGCAGATTAATTGACCAGAGCAGGTTAGCAAGAGCTTTTCACTCCAAGACTAACCAACCCCTCCCCTGGTCCAGACTGCACATATAATAGTTGCATGCAAAAGTAGCATGCAATTAATAACTGCATGTTTACAATAGTCTGCAATCTCTACAATCTTTAACCCCTTTACGGATTCTTCATCTTCGAGAACGAGATTTTTCTATGGGAGTTCTCCTCTCTTTACTTCACCCCTACTGTGATCATGAATGTTTCTCAGGCAATTCATCCTAATAATAACTAACAGCCTATAAAGTTTCATGTCTTACAAGTTTATCCAATTTAATTGGTTGGTATCAAAGCAGCATAATTATATTTATAACTGCCCATTAAACCTATCAAAGCTATGTCACACGGATTCAATGGTGTAAAGTTGCAATCATAAGTGTAGACACAGTCATACAGACACCAGCGCAAAGCATTCACCAAATGTATTTGTATGTGTGTGCACGTGTGTATGAAATTACATCTTAAGCAACAAACTCATTTATATACCTATGTCATACATTAGTAAAATCTGCAAGTACAGTAACATGCAATATGTTTAGCAGATGGTTTAGAACTACATGTAATGATGTAATATGCTTGACAGATATGTGTTACTATGTACAGCCACATGTAATATGTTTGACATATATGTATTACTGTGTACAAAAAAGGTGGAAAAATAGAAGAAATGCATGGTTTCACAATAGGTTTGGTCAAGCTAGTTGTAGATAGTACTAGTACGTACCTGTTTTTTTTGGCAGCAGTAGAAGGGAGCAGGGGGTGGAAGCAGGAGATGATGAGAAGTTCCACGATGAAAGGCAGAAAGGGTTGCCTATTATGCAGCCCCTTCATATAGCCTACATATATTAATTGGTAGAGAAACTTGTCTTTTCAGTTTTCAAAAACATTTTCCAGGTTTATCTTAATTAGTTATAGAAAGCAAATTTGTTTCAAAAGCTTTGTCTTTAATAATTAATACATTTATCCAATGAAAGGTGATAAGTCACCTTCCAAATGGATTAGGCGTCAAATCCACACCGCACGCTTAGGTAATGGACTTGGCGTGGGATGTGGACTGACGCTTTGGCGTCGTCAAGACAAAATAGCCCTGACAAACATTAGGGGAGAGAGAGAGAAGGGGAGAACCAAAGGGATGACAATGTAGGTTGATGTTGCCAGAGAGTGGAAACCCTTTTTAATGATGCATGGTGGAATGCAGACACAATAGAGAGAGAGAGAGAGCTTATGCATGGTCATACGAGATCTGGCAGCTGACGCCAATGCTAGTGGACAACTTCTACTTCGCACTTAGGTAAAAACCACCAACTCTCTCATGGGTGTGAAAAATTGCAGGCCCAAAAATTTAGACTTAGATTTTAATGGTAAATGAACTGCATTTTTCTAAAAACTGTTCAAATGAAAACACAAAGCAGCAGTCCTAATTGGGGTGATCATGATCAGAAAAAGAGTTTCTGCATTAGTCAAATGAGCTAGGCCCGATTTTTTTAAATATTAGTCTCATATGGGTTGAGGCCTGGATTGTGACCAGGTGAAGGCAAGCTTGTGGCATCGGACCGAGTACCCGAGCTGTACTCGGTACCTGGCCCGTCTCGAGCCCGAAAAAAAAGGCATCGGGCCGGTCCGGGTGGGCCCAACTTAAACTCAGTTCGGTCTGATAAGATTTTTTAATATTATTTTTATTAATGTTTATGTATAATTATAATATTTTATTACAATTAATTATATTTATATATTATTTTATATTAAATATATATATATATATATATATATATATTTTTAATTTTAACTTAATCGAGCCTGGGCTTGAGTTTTGAGTGTCAGGCCAGGCCAGCTCGATGCCTAGGCGTAGGTGAAGGTCAGTCCCAAGCCAACTTGGGCCATTCCCGAGTTGACTCGGTGATTTTGTTGACCATGCACTCTGCTACTAATCCCAAGCCCACTCAAGCTGTTCCCTAGTTGGTTCGGTGATTTTGCAAACTATGCACTAAGCCACCAAGAAATAACGCAAGTCATAGAGTTATGAGCAATCAAACCCGAAAATCTGGTTCGTATCCTTCGGCATTGAGTCAGTTCATAAAGTTTTTAGCTAAAAATAATGAGTTTTTGCATATTGCTGGGAGAGAAAGGGGTAGAGAGTGGTTATTGCTTTTCCCGGCTCTTATAAAATGTCGGGAAAGGTTCTTAGAACTCATCAGGGGTACGGCACAGCTGTATTGCAAATTGACGGTGATTTGAAGACACTAAGTAAGCATTTTTGGAGTATAAGTGAACTTTTTATGACTGAAAAATCAGTGAATAAAATTGGAAACCAGCATCAGAGCAAGAGAACTTGAAGATCGTTGGGGACATGTTGGAGCTGAAAACTGAAGACACGTTGAAGCTGCATATAGGAAACAAGTTGAAGCAATATACGAATAAGAAAAATTAATCAAATTCAATGACGAGGAAAATATAACAGTTTCTCAAAACATGCAGAACTGGAACTTGACATGTAAACACTAAACAGAAATGTGGCTGGTGGCTATGTGTGTGTGTGTGCGTGTGTGTGTGTATATATATATATTAATTTTTGTGTTGATAATATACAGCTGGTGTAAAAGGCCGCTGAAATCGAGAAGCAAAGTATGGGTTTGGTTGCCGACCTCTGTACTGTTCCATTCCAGGAGTATTTGTTATTTTTTCTGACACCTGCCAACAAGTCGAAACTCTCTTGAAGACCAACATAAATAAATACCCATAAAGTAACATGGAAGTTAAACTAATTTTGAACCTTTAACTGGTGGTCATGCAACTTAGACTCATTAAAAAGGAGAGCATTATGGACAGTGTCAATTTCATCAAACTCAACATAACAAAAGCAAAGCCCTTGGGCTGGCCAAATTTGTCTGTCAAAATTGCTACTGTATTGACACAAGGCTGGAAAGGCTGTTGGACTTGCTCTGCGTACGACCATAATCCAACTGACATTGTTGAATGACAAGTTACAAAGGAACTCATATAGTGAATTTGTATTGATGAAAGTAAACTTAAGGTTGTGAAGTCTGTCAATGGCGTTACCTGAATGCCTGCCCACAGACCCAATATCATTATCTGACCACCAACTTTCATCAGCATTAAAAGCCAAGGAAGAGGAGACAACCAAACAAAAGCTTTTTGCCCAAACGAGTAAACTTGAGAAGCAGCAAACTAAAAGCTAAAGCACCATAAACAGTAGTGTTCTTAACTCATCAAAGGACTCAAATATACTAATAAGTGGCTGGTCGATGGTGCACATTACTTTTCTTCCTATTTTAACCAAATTTTTCTCTGCATTCATACAGTAGCAGAAGCTCTTGCATCTAAGCCCGATGTGGGCTTATCCACAAATATTAAGGATGAACCAGCAATAAGTTCAACCACAATTCTAAAGTAAATACCTTGTTCCTTGAGGGAACTCTTTGACCTAAAATATGAACCAATGCATCGCTGATTCCATCTAGCTTGATGACATGCAGTACCTCCTTTTATTATTCCCGTTTAACCATGCAACAGAGAAATTATCAGCATGTGTCCTCTTCCTTTTTCTTCATTGACTGGTTGTGAGAGAGAGAGGAAAGGAGAGAGTGGTTTTTTGCACCTTGGTTGTGGACAACGCTGAGTATAAAACTTGAAAGTTTCAAAGCCTCTTGGTTGTAGACAACTTGAGCTAATTCCTGCATGATTTCATGGAAAATGTGATTGGGTCGACTTCCAAGACATGATGCCCCATAAAACAAAATTATGCTAATTGTCTTGGAATTTTATTACAATTTCAAGAAATCTGATAGAAGTTCTGTTATACATCAAAACATGAGACTCTCTCTCTCTCTCTCTCTCTCTCTCTCTCTCTCTCTCTCTCTCTCTCTCTCTCTCTCTCTCTCTCTCTCTTTCTCTCTCGGAATTTGTAACTTGAAAATTGAAATGCTAAAGTTAGAGTTTACCTGGAGGCTTTTCTCTGGGATAAGTAGAAGATTGGCCACAAGGATAGCCATATATTGTAGAAAGAGACAGTGGAAGGGAAGAGAGAAGAAGAGGATCAGTCTGAGCAATAGAAAAATTTGTAAACAGACAAATCCAAGTTCAGTTCTAAACGAATTTACCTGAAATAATGGACAATTTATTTTCAAATATACTTCACCTACATTATTTATATCTGTTCCATGCCTGTCTCCACAAAGATAGAGTCAGTTGACATGGTACATATAGCAGATACGTGACTATGCGACTCAAAATGATACACAGGAAATATGTTGCAGGGTTGGCTTAAATCACAATAGGCAGATTCATATAGACTGAGATTGAACACGGTTCTAACTAAACACAATACAGAGTTCGAATAATTGATCTGTAGTTAATGCTGAAGGACTTCCATGTGCCATTTAAGATCAGCTTGCACAATAGAATGCTAACTAGGTTCGAGCTGTGGGGAATCCATATATACCTAGGTGGATAGTGCAGCTGCCACATCTTTATGCTTTTGCAACCACCAAGAACTCGATAAATTTTATAAAAAGGATGTGTTAAAGACGAAGCTCAAACATTTTATCAAACAGTTGCAGGCAACGCCTTCACCAAGACCATTCTCCACAGAAGTATACAAAGAGATAGGCCATATATGACAATGAAATGACAACAAACAACGAACATCAACAAACTCAACAAGCATAGCAATTAGCATCTTTAATATCACTGCATTGACAACCACTAAAAGCAGAAAAGTAGAGAAACAAGACAGCATATCGCACTTGATTCTATACACATGTCACCGTCACATGAATAACCCATAGACAAAGAGCGAAAAACCCTAGAAATTTTATTTCATCTGGGTTAAAGATGTAAAAGAGTTTTTCTGAAATATTAGAAAGTTAAGGAGGAGGTCTTTAAATAGTTTCTTATAGTTGTTGGACTACTTCTGTAAGGTCTCCAACCCTAATCTCTTTTAATAGAGATTAGGGTTACGTTAATGAAGCATTCTTTTCGGCTCTATCTCTATCTCTCGTAACATGGTATCAGACCAAGGTGTGGCGTCGACAACAGGGTGAGTTTTCCAGCGACCACCTTTCCGGCGAATAGCCAAGTGAGTTCTTCATAGTTCTTTCGTCCTCCTTCTTGTTATCGCCTATCCTCTATTCCCTCTTGTCACCCAATAAGGATACGGTGAGAGAATAGGGTTTGGGCGTGCTGTGTGGAGAAGGACCTGATCATGCCTTTGTGGAAGGCATGATCAGATCCTCAAGTTGATCTCGTGGATGCTACTTCAACAGTGATTGAAACTTCATATTGGTCATGTGGGGCAGAGTGTTGCGGATGCAGCGTGACTTGTGAAGCTGCTTGTTGTGGAGTCTATATGTTGTTTATGAACGCAGTTTTTTTATATGAGCAGAATCTTCTATAGATCGTGGATGTAAAATCAGTAAAATGAGGCAGTGAGGGTGGACTACTGTTGATTCTTAGTTCAGGATCTGTAAGTTGATATTGTTGATTCCTTTGTCATGTGGACAACTAGTTTTATGTGAAACAGCTGTAGTTATAAGTAGCAACAGTCTTCAGTCGATTGGGGAAGAAATTCCAGCCATCGGCTGAAACAGTTTAATCAATATAGAAGCCTGATATATAAACTTTCAGATCTGATATTGAGTTTCAGTTATCGGCTGAAACAGATTATTCTATATTGTTGCCTAATATATAGAGTTTCAGATTTGATATTGGAGTTATAAGTTTCTTTTCAGATTTGTCTGTGTTGCAATTGATATTTCTCTAATATTAGTGATAAGTACATTACACTTTTTGTTCAAACCTATAAGTGACAATGATTTCCTAGCCTCTTAACTTGTGCACCAAATCTGGTCTTCTTTATTTACTATGGCTGAAAACGGTAAATCTGAAGGGTCTACTGAATACAAGATGGTTGGGAATTTCTTCTCTTATGGAACCACGATCAAGCTTAATGGTTCAAATTATGAAATATGGTATAGGGTATTCACAATGTTGGTGGCTGGTCATAGTAAGAAATATATTCTTGAGGAGGATGAACCTACTAAGAAAAAAGGGATATATGCTACGTGGGATGAAGATAATTATATTATTATGTCTTGGATTATGAATAGTGTGGAGTCTCATATAGCCCCAACTATTGCATATTATATCAAGGCCAAAGATATATGGTCTTTCTTGAGTAAAACATACTCGCATGCCACTAATGTAGTTAAAATCCTACAACTGGAGGAGGAGTTATGCAACATACGACAAGGGGATCAGGACCTATCTCAGTATTTTGCTACATTGACTACTGCATATGAACGGATAAAGGCTCTTCGTCCACCTTGCCAGCATTGTTATGCATCACATGTTGAAACTGGTATAGTAGCGAAGTTCCTATATGGCCTATCTTCAGAATACTTTGTGGCAAAGTCTCAAATTCTCACAGGCAGTGAACTTCCAGATCTAGCAGACACATATAATAGGCTGAGTCGTCTTGCAGCCACTCTTTCTCAAAATACACATGACACACTAGTCTCTGCACTTGTGACATCAGGAGGACAGGGCCCTAGTTCTTTGGGTGGCACTAGGGGACGTGGTACAGGCCGTGGTGCAAGACGTGGCAGATTTCAGTGCTCTTATTGTGGCAAAATTGGTCATCTAGAGGATCGTTGTTGGGACAAGCATCCTCACCTCCGTTCGAACGTCTCCTCGGGACGTGGTGGAGGTAGAATCGACACCGGCAAAGGTCCTTCATCCCAAGCAGCCCACTCAAAAGAAACAATATTTATGGTTGAGTCTTCTACTGATCCTTCTATATCCATGTCGTATTCCCTTAACTTAAGTGAGGATGAATATGATCGTGTTCTGGCTCAGAGGTCTGCCTCCACATCTGCTTCTACATCTGCCGATGCTACTGTTATAGACTCAGCATTCTTTGTTGGTACTTCTACTGATGATTCGGGTATGACATGGATGATAGATGTTGGTGCTTCTAGACATTGTTGTAATCAACCACAGAATTTTTCATCTTTTGTCAGATTCTCTACACCACAGCATGTCAGGCTGGCTGATGGCAAATTGTCCACTATTTTGGGCAGCGGTGATATCTACCTTCCACACTTAAGCACTATTACACATGTGCTATATGCTCATCAGTTTCCTGTTAACTTGTTATCTGTTAATCAGATAGCTATTGATTTGAAGTGTAAAGTCATTTTTTACTCTGGTTCTTGTTCTTTTCAGGACTTACTAACTGGGAAAATGATTGGTGACGGCCATGAACGTGAGGGGCTTTATTTTCTGTCGATCCCAGTTGATGTTGTTGCATCTTCAGTCCCTTCAAAGCCTTCTCCTTTCCAATGGCATCTCAGACTGGGTCATCCGTCAGTACCAAAATTTCGTCGCACGTTTTCAGATATTCATGCATCAATCATTCTTATGTGATGCTTGTCAGTTGAGTCAGAGTCCGTCGAGTCAGAGTCCGTATGATCTTATTCATGTGGATGTATGGAATCCTAGTCGAGTTCCTTTTTAGTCATGTCAATATTTATCTTGTTCTAGTTGATGATTTTACTAGAGTTAGTTGAGTTTTCTTGTTAAGGGAAAGTTCTGAAGTCATATGTATTCTTCAAAAATTTGTCAAGGAAATAAAAACTCAGTTTGGTCTCATTGTAAAAAGTATCTGCACTGATAATGCTATTGAATTCAAGTCTTCCATTCTACTTCAGTTTTATGCCCACCATGGAATTTGACTTCAATATACTTGTCCACATACGTTCCAACAAAATGGTGTAGCCAAACGCAAACATCGGCAACTCCTAAATGTGGCTCGTACCCTTATGTTACATTCTCACATGCCTGCCTATTTTTTGGGTGATGCTATTCTTACTGCATGTTACCTCATTAATAGATTACCCTCTTCCTCCATCCAAGAACGTATTCTAATTCAAATTTTATATCCAGGGCGTTCATTATTTCATTTACCTCCCAAAGTTTTTGGATGCACTTGTTTTGCACATATCCTAGGCCCAAACAAAAATAAACTTGCTGCCCAAGCCATCAAATGTGTTTTATTGGCTACTCATCCAATAAAAAATGATATAAATGCTTTGATCCCCTTACTAAGAAAGACATTATCAGTGCAAATGTTACCTTTTTTGAGTCTTGTCCCTATTTTCTTCCGTCAAGTCCCTCTTTGTCTGAGATGCATGTACCTATACCTCTTCCTATTCCACCGGTGTCACTGGAGTCATTTCCACCATCTCAACCTAGGTCACATGAACATTTTCTTGATCCTCCGTTGCTTTACACTCGTCGTCTAGGTCCCTTTGTCAACCGTCCACCAACATTGTCTCAAGAGGTAAGCTCCACTGATATGACTGACTCAAGTTTAAATGATGACCTTTCTGCAGCAAATCTCCCTATTGCCATTCGCAAGGGCAAGCGACAGCTTATGTTTCTGTCTCTACTGCCCATCTGAGTACAAGTTTGGTGCAGTTTGATCAAGTTCTATCTAGTCATGTTATCCCGTCTTCTCACCATCACGCCCTGTTAGATGCACGTTGGCGACAAGCCATGCAGGAGGAAATGGATGCTCTTCTTTCTCAGGAGACTTGGGATTTGGTAGACCCCCTGACGCACTGTGATGTGGTTGGATCGCGATGGGTATTCACCATCAAGTATCATTCTGATGGTTCAGTTGAAAGATTCAAGGCCCGTCTTGTCGCAAAAGGGTATACTCAGACTTATGGTGTTGACTTCATTGAGACATTTTCGCCTGTGGCTCGGTTGGGCACTACTCGATTGATTATATCTCTTGTTGTCCAGCGAGAGTGGCCTCTTTTTCAGCTGGATGTGAAAAATGTCTTTCTGTATGGAGACCTTTCTAAACCCTCTATATGCAGCAACCACCTGGTTTTGAGCGACAGGGGGAGTGTTCCAAGGTTTTTATGCAAATTAAAGAAGGCTATTTTATGGACTTAAACAGTCCTCGTGCATGGTTCCAAAAACTTATTGAGGTGTTATCTAAGTGTGGATTTCGCCAATCCCAGCTTAATCACTCATTGTTTATCAAGTGAGGCTGAACAAGAATGGTGATATTGATTGTCTATGTGGATGATATTGTTCTTACTGGGGAAAATGATCAAGAGATAGCTCAAACAAAGGAGTTTTTACAGCAACACTTTGTTACAAAAGACCTTAGACAACTCTGTTATTTTCTTCGTATTGAGGTGGCTCGTAGTAATAAAAGAGTTGTAGTGTCTCAAAGGAAATATGTTCTTGATCTTCTGCAGGAAACATGACTATTGGGGGCTAAACCTGCCACACTTCCCATGAATCCTCGCATTCATATACATGATGATGACTCAAAGCCGTTTGACTCTAGATCTTACAGATCTCTGATAGGGAAACTACTATACTTGACTATCACTTGCCTCAACATTAGCTTTGTTGTGAATAAGTTAAGCCAGTTCATGGAAAAACCCCAGAAAGTTCACTGGGATGTTGCTCTAATGATTGTCGGATACTTGAAATCAGCCCCGAAAAAGGGGTTATGGTTCAAAAAGGAAGAATGTGTTGACATCGAAGTGTATAGTGATGCTGATTATGCAGGGTCCGTAGATGACAAGAAGTCTACTACAGGCTTTTGTGTCTTTGTGGGAGGTAATCTTATTTTCTGGAGGAGAAAAAAGCAAAATGTGGTGGCTCGTTCTAGTGCTGAGTCGGAATATAGGGCTCTGGCTCAAACTGCGGCTGAAATGTCGTGGGTTAGATCACTACTTTTAGAGTTGGGTGTTTCAGTGAATCTCTCAATGAAGATGTATTGTGACAACAAGGCAACTACATATATTGCTAGCAATCCTGTCTTCCATGAGAGGACTAAACACATTGAAATGGATTGCCACTATATTCGAGACTTAGTTCAAGAAGGAATTGTTAGCACTATTCATGTCTCCTCAGAAGATCAGGCAGCTGGTCTCCTCACTAAAGCTCTTCCCATAGGCGATTTCCTGAGATGTTGTAACAAGCTGAGCATGATTGATATATATGCTCTAGCTTGAGGGGGAGTGTTAAAGATGTAAAACAGTTTTTCTAAAATATTAGAAAGTTAGGGAGGAGGTCTTTAAATAGTTTCTTATAGTTGTTGGACTACATTTGTAAAGTCTCCAACCCTAATCTCTTTTAACAGAGATTAGGGTTATGTTAATGAAGCATTCTTTTCAGCTCTCTCTCTCTCTCTCGTAACAATCTTCAAATTAGCCAATACAATGGCACAGATTTAAGCATGGACATCGTTTTGAGAACAAACACAATTACCCTGTTTGTGAGAGAGAGAGGGATTAGACGAAAAAATCTACATCTTACATGTTCATTTCTCCCTGTCCACAACTCCTTTCTACATCTCAAATGGCTTCGTCAGTGGCGAGCTCCTTCATCGGTTTCCATCTGAGCTATCTACTCCACTACTGCTGATTACGGAGCTGGATATGCAATTGGATCTAAGTCAACGCGTGAAACTACTGTCTCTTTTGACTCTACAAATAGTGAGAGAGGTTCACGTTCATTTTCTCATCATATCATCATGGCTCGATAGCCCATTCATGAATACATATAACATATCCAATCATATGTATCATCATTAAGGTCAAATTGCCTTGATTCAAACAGCCAAAGAAGAAAATATCTCCTTCAACTTCTGACTCTACCGCGACTAGCTTTGTCTACGAAGCGATGCCCTTGGTTCATATGGTGATGTAACCACTGCCCCTACCTCTCGAGGTAATAGCTCAGAAATAGGTTTTCTTGGTGAAAGGTAAGCAATGGCATCTGCTTCTGCTTTTGAGTATAGAGTTTTTCCGGCCTCGATCTGACCACCTTTCGTTCTACATTAGCGTGATAGGTGGAGGCGGGCACAAAGTGTGAGGGGGGGAGGGCACACAACGGCAAGTCACGGTTTTTCTACAGACCTATAGGCCATCATCCCACTCATATGTACTTGGTTCTTCATCCCATCTGTCTTTCCCATTTGTATACACTACCCGCCCCGAACCACAAATGAATATTCCATCGCTAACCTTCACCCTGGTTTGATCTGTGTAATACCTTGTATAGGGTCTACCAACTCTTCTGTGGATCTCAGATGACCTTTTCTCCCAAGCAATCTAAATGATGGAAAATGTCAAAACCTTCTTTCTTTTTCTGTCTAAATCGGCGGAAGCAAATGAGGAAGGTGTTATTGAATCTGATATTGGGAAAGGCTTGGTTACCATTGATACACAAAGTGAGTGCTCTATCACCATGGTAATGGACTTGATAAGGGAAGTCAAGGTAAGGTAGTGCAAGACCCTAGCAGCTGGATAAATCAATCATAGTGAATATACTGATCTGGATCCGGACAAGGGAAGTGCTCTTATACCTCTCTATCAAACCTTTCTCATTCACATTTCCTGCCAAACAAATTCTTCCTTGATCTTGATGGCGGTGGAGGGGATGACTATGAAATGGCAGAATCTAGAGGGTTCAGGTGCCAGGGCTTCACTCTTTTTAAGGTGGGGCATGAAAGACTATAGTGGAATCCCCCATCTCTTGATCGGTAGTAGCAGCATCATAACCTTGTATAAGGTCTACCAACTCTTCTGTGGATCTCAGTTGACATTTTCTCCCAAGCAACTTAATATATAGAGCCTTCTATTGATGGCAGTAAGTGGAAGTGGAAAGGAATGTTCAGCCCTTGAGCGCGTAATCAAGTAGTTCTTTTCGGCTCCTGTAGAAGAATGGAGTGCTCGCCCATCCACGGGAAGCTATTTGAATCCCGAACATTTTTTTCGTAACCAACCAGGCCCCCCTCTCGCCGCTGTCCTCAGCCTGAACCCGGAAGAGCTTTTTCCGATGACTGCTTCCTATGTCCCACGGACCTATCCACCGACAGACGAGTCTAGCGAGTTGGGTGGATATGATGCTGGTGAATCGCGAATCCGGGGCCGAAAGTGCCCCCTACCTAACTAGGCAAATCCTAGTTTCGTGCCGGTGGAATCCGATCCGACGGAGTCCTTAAAGGGTCAGAATAATTTTCAAAGAACGATGAATGAATGAAGCAGATATAGATAGTGGGGGCCCCGGTGAATGCAATGTCTATTGTTTCAAGCTCTCCATCGAAGTTTCTGTCGATACATCTTTCTATCTCCAATTATTTGTGGTCAGAGCAAATCCCACGAGAGAATAGCAATGATGCATATGATTGGATATATAACCACACTGCTTGTAATGGCTTTAGCAACCAACAACCTTTCTTTTATGCATCTAACGCTGTTGTACCACAGTTTTATTGCCTACGAATTATGAATATTAACGACAACCTTCAACATAAATTATCGCAGACTCCCACTCAGCTGCGAAAAAAAAAAAACGTATGTAGATACCCATAGCTGGAGTCTATTCACGCAGATTTCATAGCGTGAATAGACTCCTCCACACGGGTCAGCTGCTGGAAAACAGTCAGCTCAACCCTGTCGTGTCTAGTAGGAGAAGGAGATGGAAGGGAGAGAAGGGAAGGGGACGGTGAAAGAAAAAGCCTGAATCACGTCGCCAGCCCGAATGTCGTCAGCCTGAAGTCTTGAATCACGTCGCCAGCCCTAACGTCGTCTGCCTGAAGTCTTGAATCACGTCGCCAACCCTAACGTCGTCTGCCTGAAGTTGGGTTGATTCACGTTGCCAGCCTGAAGAGGAGAAGACGACAGTATGATTCACTTCACCAGCCTCAACGTCGTCAACTGTCTTCACGTCCCTGTTGATTCACGCCTGCTCTGATACCATGTTGCAGCGGTGAAGAAACTTGTGAAAAGAGCGAGAGAGAGAGAGAGGTTGTCGTGAGATCAAAACCAAAGAACATGTGTATTATGATAACCCTAATCTCCCTTATAAAAGAGATTAGGGTAGAAAGGAAATTTACAAAATAAATCAATGAGAAATAAGGAAAATATTAAAGAGATCTTATAACTCTTTAATATTACAAAGAACCTCCTAAAACATAAAACTTTTCTTATTCAACAGATATCATTAATAGTGATCATTAATAGTGAGTTGTGTGAGAACATGGTCTCCGAAAATATTATTAAAGCCCTAAATTTCAAGAGTGAGAAGAAGTCTCATCCCTATAGGATCTCTTGGTTTAGGAGAGGTAACGAGGTCCCGATCACCCATAAGTGTCTAGTACAGTTATCCATTGGCAATCACTACCAGGATGAGTTGTTTGTGATGTAGCTTCGATCACAGCTTGCCACATCCTCCTGGGCCATCCCTAGTAGTTCAATCGTAAGGCCATCCATGAGGGCCACAAGAACACCTACTCCTTCAAATTCAATGGGTGACAAGTTATTCTTTTACCCATTCAAGAAACTGCATCCTTTGGGGTGTGATAGATTAGAGAAGGTATCTGACCTAGTTAGACTGTACTATAGAGAGTTTTGGGATGAGGGGTACTGTTATGCCTTAATGGTTAAGCCTATGTCAGCCACCTTGTTGCATGTCCCTGTAGAGGTTACTTTCTTTTTAGAAGAGTTCTTGGATGTCATGCCTACCGATCTTCTTTATGGCTTATGACCGACCCAAGCGTACATACCCAGCATGCCATTAATTTCATTATTGTTTTAGCCTGCCAAATCTACCTGCATGTTGTATGAACCTATCGATCACGTTGAGCTATAGAGTCAGGTAGGGAGTTATTATGCAAGGGCTACATTCGCGTGAGTGTCTATCCTTGTGCAGTCTCTACCCTACTTATGCCCAAGAAGGATGGGTCTAAGCATGTGTCCATTGTCCCTTCTGAGGGGGTTAAAATAGATCCCTCAAAGGTGTAGGCAATTGTCGATTGGCCAACCTCTAGGACTATGGAGAGATCTGCAGTTCCCACGAGTTGGCCTTTTTCTATTGACACTTCATATGGGGTTTTAGTACTATTATAGCACCTTTTATGAAGTACCTTAAGAGTAGTAGCTTCGTGTGAAACCCTGCAGCAGTGAGGACATTTCAGCTTATCAAAAAGAAGATTACCACTTCCCTTGTTTTAGCACTACCGGAATTCTTTAGGAGTTTTGAAGTGGTGTGTGATGCTTCTAATGTGGTTGTTGGTATTGTCTTGAGTCAAAATATAAAACCATTTGCATTTTATAGTGAAAAGTTGACTCAAGTTGAAACCCATTACTCCACTTATAATCTGGAGTTTCACATTGTAGCGTAGGCCTCGTGCTATTGACGTCATTACTTGATTTCTAAAGAGTTTATTTTATATACTGATCATGAAACTTTAAAGTTTTTACAAAGCCAAAAAAACTTAGTGCTCGGCATGCCAAGTGGGTCAACTTCATAAAAGAGTAAATTGTCTACCAAACATCCTTCTGGTACTCCTAATAAGGTTGAACATCATTCTGGTACTCCTAATAAGGTTGTTGACGCCCTTAGTGGGAAGAATAGTCTCCGTATGACTATGCCAATCAATGTCATTGGCTTTGAGGATTGTAAGAGTTGCATGCTGCTGACCCAAACTTTTCGAAAACATGAGATGAATGCGTTGCAACACCTAATATTTCAAACAATCATTTTTGCCTTCACAATGGTTTTTTGTTTTCTGAAGCAATAGATTGTGCACCCCTAACTTTTCCCAGCATTTATAGATGGTTTCTGAGCTTTATGGGGGAACCTTGTCAAGACATTTTGATTATGATACGACTCTTGTTTTACTTGAAGAGTGATATTACTGACCCAAGATGCAGAAAGATGTGGTCAAGCATGTCAATACTAAGGGCCATCATCACATCAATGGGTTGCACACCCCTTTACCTATCCGGCTATCCCTGACCGGCCTTGGGACCATGTCTCCATAGATATTGTGGCTAGGGCTGCACACGAGCCGAGTTGAGCCGAGTTTGCCCAGCTTGAACTCGACTTGACTCAAAAGGCTCGAGCTCGAACTCAAGTCGAGTTCACGAGTCGAGCTTGAACTCGACTCGCCTATAAATAGTAGAGCTCGAGCTCAACTCGTTTAACTCGTTTAACATTTAATTATGAAACCATTAGAGTTAAACGAGTCGAGCTCGACTCGTTTAACAGTCAAGCTCGACTCGTTTAACTCGTTTTGTCTTTCATTAGCAACTGTTTTTTTCAGTGCAAAAGGAATCTAGAGTCCCGTTAGAGTCCTTTCCTTACATTTGTGCTCTTGCAGGTAGAACTTTTAAAAGAATTTTGAAAGAAAAGCCGCTTTTTCCAGTCACATAGATGTCGACATAGGTAAACAATCTTAAGGAGGAAAAGCTATGCTTGACATGGATATACAAAAACTCTCTGATTTCTCAAAATCTTTATATACATTCAAAAATTTATGCCACCGAACCAATTCTCAGAATCCCATGTACAATATAGGTTTATAACTTTATACATCATTTATGATGTTTCTTGATCTCAGGAAAACCATTAACTCTGCTCTATTTGTGACTTTTGTGATGTCATTCCACCACCTTTTCCTGAACCAAACAGAAAAAAATGTCAATAGAAAGGGGCATACATGCATACACACACACATATGCAGGTATAAAAGAAAATTCAGTCATAAAGTAGGTTTTCTTGCCCCTCGGTATTTCCTTCTTTCACAAGAAAGTGGAAACTTATGGTTGACAGAACTCCAGATAATCAAGAGATTCATTTGGAAAGAAGATTATGTCGCAGAAAATAAGGCACTATATGACTTTGTCATCCTCAACATCACCAACTCATTCCTCTAAATGCTTACTGCAAATCTGCATGTCAAATGCATTTGGAACCATATATGGGGAGACAGTTGTGGTCCTGTGGAGCAGAAAATAGGGGACAAAGACAATCGTGTACCTCGAGTAGTTAACATCCCGAATATGCCTGCTCCCATAGCAATTGCTGGCATAGCCCTTCGCAAAGCATCTTCATCAGATATCTCTTCCTGGTTCAAGAAAGTGCAAGCTTAATTCATGCTCTATTTTTTTCCTGTAAATTGATGACAAGAGTTCCAAACATACTTCCCTCTGCGCTCTGAGTCAAAAAATGCCGGTGAACCCCATAAACATATATAGCATGTTGGAACTCAAGTTTTATTTGGCACCAAGACAATGGTTTATCATGAAGACAAACAAGATTCCACCCAAGAAAAAAAAAAAACCTCTATTCCCTAACTTGGGCATAATTTATTCCTGCATATGGATGATTATGCAACAGGTTGAGTGAGCCTCCTCTGTCCTCAAGGATCAGAAACCAACAAAATAGGATGAGAAAATTGAGAACTCAATAAGGTTCTTTAGCTTGTTAATACGACTGTGAGCCTTGCAGGTCAAATAGACATGATTAGTCAAGCAGCCATATTCTGAAGGAAAAGCTAGAAATTAAGAATAAATGTTTTACAGTTTATATTTTGTTTGTCCAAATAATTTCACATATTCCTCAACGAAATGTATTGCATATCACATGAATGTAATGCAAATCTACACATGTTAACCTGCACATGAATTGCTACAGCATTTATTATGTGAACCCAAAACATAATTGAGCCTGAGTCAAGAGAAGGGATTCATACCTGTATGCCTCTTCAGCAAGGCCTGTAAAAGTTGAGCCTGAGTCAACAACAACTCCCCCGCTTCCATCAGAACTAAACTGGAACACAGACTCTGGGATGGGGAGGCGCTTCCCGCCGACACTGATGCCATGCAAAGCCACATAATAGTGTTGAGCATTTGCACCTCCATAACAAACAGATGAAATCATGAAAGTGCCCAATCTGATGAGAAGTTAAAAAGAGAAAAATGGAGGACTACTAAACATAATGGAAATGTCAAACTAAGTAAACTAGCAAGTATAGACAAAGAAGTAATACCTCTTTTACAACACATCACCTGGAAATGGTTCTCCCTTACAATTTCAGAACAAAGAAGACGGCACAACCAGTTAGTTTAACAAATCTAAGGAAACTAATGAGGAAAAACAAATGCCAGGAATATAGAATCCAATTTGATGGAAGAAGTCCTAAAGGAATAAAAAGAACCAAATCGACAAATATTTGAGGAGGAGAATAATCAGCACATAAGGCATCACATACCCAATTGCTAAAACCAACGAAGCAAAACTCCAAAACCAGTAAGAAATCTCCTTCTAGTCTAAAACGGTTTTCTTAGTATTCAAGCACCCCCATCGACCTAATAATGAGGAATACAATAAATCACCAAAACATCATAGTCCCGTACTTGAGAAGAAAGATTAGACTGAAGCGAGATACCACTCAATCCAAATACCAAGCACTATGAAATATTTCCTACAGAAGTCGATAAGAAACACAACAGGAAAAAAAACCTTTTTGCCCGAACATAATGAAAGAATCGAATGCATAAACAATAATAGAAGCCCATCTTATACTACAAAACAAAAAAACAGCTTGTATCCAAATTCAAAATACCATCAAGAAAAATTGAGCTAAAAGCACACCTTCACAAAAAGAAAAAAATGCAAAAGCAAAAAGTTAAGTGAAAGAAACAAGCAGACAAATCAGTAGAAATAAGCCTCGTACTTGAGCAGACAAGATCGCCTAACATAAGAAAAATAAAGTCATGTTCAGGACTACCTTGGACGCCTTCTTCTTGAATAAAATAACTATAGTCGGATGCGGGAAACCTAACGAGCAGGAGTGCAGGACTAACTCAAAACAAAACAGCCGTGAGAGTCTGAGACCGTGGAGATGGAGAGACCGTCGCTTACAAGTATATCAAGAAAACATCCAGGTTTCAAGAGCAAGCAAGAAAAACAGAGCAAACCTAAAGAAAAGCATACTCGCTAGTCGCTTACAGGTCGGGGGAACGAAACAGCCGTGAGAGTCTGAGACCGTGGAGATGGAGAGACCGTCGGAGACTCCCAGACGTCGGAGACTACCAGACTGTCGGAGATGGAGAGACCGTCAGACTTCAGGCGACTGGCGTCGGCGACGGCGAGAGAGGGAGGGAGAGTCGGAGAGGAGAGAGCGCGAAAAGGATGAAACCCTAACATTTTTCCCTCTGGCGCTTTTTAATCTTCATCTTGAACCGGTTTTAAAGAAACCGGTTCATTAATAATCGAGCCGAGTCGAGCTTTACCGAGTTCACTTGAGTGAACTCGGACTCGACTCGATTAGTTAAACGAGTCGACTCGTCAACTCGAGCTCGACTCGTTTAACAAAATGAGCAGCTCGTTTAAGCTAACGAGTCGAGTTCAAGTAACTCGACTCGTTGTGCACCCCTAATTGTGGCAGGACATCCTAAGACTATGTGGCTTTGATTGTGTCACGGTTGTGTTGATTGGTTTTCCAAGATGGTTGTTTTCGCTCACTGCAAGCGTACAACTACCATCTCCTTAGTAGCATCCTACTACTTTAAGAATGTTGCCCGCTTTCATGATCTACCATATAGCATCACTTCTAACAACGACACGTGCTTCGTAAGTCATTTTGGAAATCATTGTGGGTTTTGCTTAAGTTCAAAATGTAGTTTAGTAGTGCCTAACTCCCTTAGACTATCAGGTAGACAGAAGTGGTAAACATGGGGAACCTACTTGGTTGCCTAGTTGGAGATCACATCATGACTTGGGAATTAGTGTTCCCAACACTAAGCTTGCCTACAAGAGTTCAGTAAACCGATCTACTGGAAAGTCTCCTTCCATATTGTTTATGGGTGTTTTTCTACTCGTGTGGTTGACCTGGCTCGTGTCCCCTCGTGTTGATGTAGACCCTCAAGCTTTAGATGTCTTCACATACATGCAATATATACATGAGCAAGTCAAGCAAAACTACATGAGAGCTACAAGTCCTACAAGGCGTATGTTGACCTTTGTAGGCGAGAAGTTACTTTGAGATAGGAGAGCTTGTCTGGGTATACTTACATCTAGGGTGTTTTTCTGTTGGTACTTATCATAAGCTGAGCCCTCGTAAGTGTGGCCCCTACTGTGTCCTACAACATTTAGGAAATAATGCTTACATCATAGAGCACCCCGATGATTGGCACATCTCACCCAACTTTAATGTAGTTGATTTGTAACTCCACTGTGATGCCATTGACTGATCAAAAATTGAGCAGCCAGTGGAGTAAAATAATATGCAACGTGTTTCCTCAGCGCTGCTACGCCCACAGCCGACACAACGAGCAGATAGGAGATCGAGGCCAAAGATTTTGTTACAGGCTCGTCTCGATAGGGAGAGGCTACTCTACACACGTACTCCAGCCGAGTTCAGGGTGACTCACCCCATCGCTGCTCATCTTCCACCGCTTTGAGTGCACGACTTCATCAAGGGCCGAAGTCTTCAACCTAGGGAGATTAACACAGTATAGTTTAGAGTGGATCAGATCTTATATTCGGATCCATTTAGGCTTAATTGAAATTATGTTATTTTTGGGCTTTGATTTGTTTTAATTATCAGACCCAAGATCACATTTTTTTGGTGAAAACTAAATAATCAGTATTTTCCCAACACTAGTCCTTAGTTTAAGCGTGATAGCTGGTCAATAGCTTCGGTTTATGAGTTGCATTTCCATGTGCATATTCTGTAAATTACCTAAATGGAGTGTAGTGAAAGAGAGGGGGGGGGGGGGGGGGGGGGGGGGGGGGGGGGGGGGGGGGGGGGGGGGGAGAGAGAGAGTCTATATGATTGGCGGACAAGAACAGATGGCAGTTTACCTCCATATAGTTCCAAGAGTTGAGCCTCATCTATGCCCAACAAGGTTGTTGTCGATCATTTGTTTTCTACAAGAACAATTTACAAACAAGGAACTGCACATTAGCTTTTAAGTTTGTATATGATTATTTTATAGATTGGAACAAAAGGAAAAATAGAAGCTAGGGTGCAACCTCCACAGTAGGCAAGGTAAACACCACGTTAGTTTTGGAAATGCATAAACATATTGTCTATGCACAACTGTGTAGAACTAACACGGTACTAACTTTCTAAGATAACTTAGCCCAAAAAGCGAGAAAGAATAACCAAAAGACTAGAAAAGGTTGTATTGCAGATTTCCGAGAATACACTTTGTAACTAGGAAGGTCGAAGTAGAGCTCGAAAGATCATTGAAGTAGATTCTAGGAAATTTGGAAAACTATGTGTTATTGAATCTGCTTTCACAATGCGATATGCTGCGTTTGGAAGGCTCGCAATAAAAGCATGATTGAGGCCAGGGAATCGGTATTGCAGCAATGGGTCTTGAAGAGGCAATGTTCAGATTCATTTACAGCTTGTTTCGTTCATAGCGAAAGAGACTTGGAGTTCCAAACTCTGGCTACAATCAGGTATTTCCTCTGGGAAAGGGCCGAAGGCTCTGCAAAATAAAATCTGTATTCAAATCATCTCCAAGGTTGGCAGGAGCAAGTGCCGAATGGCTTCAAGGGTGGACCTTGGGGAAGGCAGGCGTCTTATCTTCCCTCTTCAGACCACTGAATCAGAGGAGCATATTCTTGATGAAATTCTAGAAGTATGCAATGGGGAAATAAATCTAAAGAGATGGGTTGAAAAATCTTGTTGCGGGCTTGGAGGGAAGAGGGAGCTATCTTGTTTCAAAAGGTTTGCATTTCGAATATCTGAGGTGACTTGCATGAAAAACAAATAAGAAGGAGTGGGTGGAAAATCTTAATGCATGCCCGGATGGAAGAGGATCAAAGCTTGTCCTGGTTCTGAAGATTTGCTTCTCGAATATATGTTTCCACGTATCCCCCCATTATTCAAGGTCTGGGGTCTTGTGCAGGGGCATGGACCCCCACGGCTTTTGCGTAAGCGAAGGATCCTTAGTTTCTCTTCCTAAGAATTTTGGTTACAGCCGAGAGAGAGAGTTTTGTATGTCACGATTGTATGCCAAATATATACCTTACTATTAATATTTATATTTACGTTCATGCTCAAACATTACATATGCATGTGTAAGATAACAAACAAGTATAAAGTAAAATGTTTATGAGATAATGAAATAACAAACGGACAGATGTATGAAATAACGTCAAACATAAGTATGAGATAATGTTTATGAGATGACAAAAGATAACGAGATATTGAGATAACTGACGGATGTACGAGATAATGCTAAATATAAGTATAAGATAATGTTTATGAGATAATAAGATAATAGACGGATGTATGAGATAACATTAAACATAAGTATGAGATAATGTTTATGAGATAATAATGAGATAGCTTTGCAAAAAATAAAATGTTTTTTTACCGTTGGTCATAACGATATATATATATATATATATATATGGAATGACAAATTTTGCCTTTATCGAATTTCCAAATATTTTTGGTGGCTTTTTTTCTATAAAAAACTTTTTTTTTATTAATCATTGGTATTTTTTGTTATTATTAAAAAAATACATGAAATTACAGACAGAAACAGCATATATAACCAGCTTCTCAGATGGAGGCCTAGCCACCAGCGTTACTTAAATCAACGAATTTGGTCGGCTATTATCCACTTCCAACCCTTCACAATGTCTAATCGACTGATCTAATCCCACAGTAAGATGGGTGTAGAAGACTATGACATCCTTTTCAGTACGTTCTTTGACAAATTATGATCTGATCATACCTTTCCCTGAGTTGCCAACATGTAACATTCATTACAACACAACTGTCAGCAAAAACCGATTTCACAAGGGAATATAGTACAGGATTTCTCCCCCAAATTATCCATGGTTCAGGGAAATCAACGAACCCATCCTACGCTGCCTAATTGCTGCTGATGAATCCATTCCCAATTTTAGTGAAGTGTTTCAGGTACAATCGGAAGCAAATTTTTTGTATTTTAAATGGTTTTTCGCTTTCCTCAAATAATGCAACTGCCCCTTTTCTTTTCTTTTTTTTTCTTAAAAAGAAGGGTCAAGACAATAGCCTATGTAATTAATCTATGGAGAAGAACTAATTTGGCAACTACATGGATATCCTAAATGCAAGTTGTTAATAATCCATGTCATAAATTTGAAAAATACAAAATATCGGGAATGGTTTTATCGATGGCAATAAGTTAGGAACTTTTTTTTTTTTTTTTTTTTTCCTTTTGGAGAGTTTTGGGGGTTGGGTGGTGGAGGAGGTGGGGTGGTGATGGTTGGTGTTGTGGGGGAAATAGCCCTCTATTTTGAGCAGCAAGACACCTTATCCGCACCATCATAACTCATTCTGAAAATGCTTTCTTCTCCTAGATAGATGAGGTAGAGAATGAGGCTCCCGATAGGTGGATATAGACTTTTGGAGGATTTTGGCTCTGCAGCCAGGCTCCTTTTCCAGTTCATAATCCATCTTCTATAACTTTACCAACTAGAAGTTCTTTCACCCCTGATTATGAGAAAGACTACCGAGCTTAGACATTTCCCCCAGCCTTCTACGATTCCATGCTTTCTGGATAACAAGGCATCCCTATGTTTGCAGCAGACTACCGAGCTTCGACATTTCCCCCAGCCTTCTACGATTCCATGCTTTCTGGATAACAAGGCATCCCTATGTTTGCAGCTATGAAAAACTTCTTGCCTTGAATCGAACGAACTGGGCATCAATATCTATACCTCCATTGGAGATGTTTTAAACCAGCAAAACATTTTTAGTCACCAATCATAGCATAATAGAATAAGAACAAGAACAAATTGCATTCAAGTAGTGTTATCAGAGCACAAAGAACATAAACTATCCTTCATGAGCTACAATTGTTCAACATATGAAGGTGCATAACATTCTCTGTGTATGATGTCTTTTATGATACTTTATTCCACTTTCATTCCAAAAGCCCGCCCTTTCCAAAATGAACAAGAACGAAGTCAATAAAGAATTGACAATGGCCAAAATACAAATGAAAAAAACTTAAAAATGAATTTACAAGACTGCTTCAACCAATAAAGCCTCAATAAAAAATGAATCTATCAAATCACAGATACGAAAAGAAACCCCATTCTGCACTGTAATCTCATCTAGCACACGTTGAGTGTCAACTTGGCTTTACAACCAGAGGATACAAACGGGAGCTGCCAAAATAGCACAAAGAAGATGATGCATGCTCATCAACAGCCACCATGTATTCTCAGTCTCTCTCTCTCCAGCAGCGGATACAAAAATATGCCACTCACAGACAGCTTTTGCTTTCCTCATGTATATTCTGACCAATGAGCATTCAGAAACAGAATCAGCACCTCAATAGAGAAAATAACTACACAAAATTTTACATTTGGATTTCCACTTGATGTCCGAACAACAAAAACTCTAAACAGGAGAACCAAACCTTGTTTGTCAGAAGTTCCCTGATTCAGACATCAATAAACCTTTAAAAAAAAAAAAAAAAAAACCTCATGTCTGCTCGTTTTATAGATGATCTACTACGCAAGAAACATATATATCCAAGGCTAGATACAACAACTTTTCCATTTTTAGAAAGATCATTTTCATGCTGACAGCAAAACAGAATCCTTTTACAATTGGAGGTCAGAGTCACCACCTTCATTCTTTTCATAAGGCTTCAGACATCATGCTAAATCATGAAGAATGAAGATGTGGATTTACCATAAAGGTAGAACTTCATTGAATTCATGTCATCATGACACGTAAATTGATCATTTCTTCAAGAATGGCTTTTGACAAACAAGTAACCGCTTGTCATTGTTGCTTTGAAGCTCAATAACTCGTGCATCCCAACGAATTTGAGTAGCAATGATGCGAGCCTTCTCGATCAGTTCAATCTGATCACGAAAAACAACCCACCCCTGCCACCAAGAATTGGAACCTTCAAATTGCAGATTAAAAGAATAAAAAAAAAGGCAAGAGGAATCAGAATCTGGGAGAAATTGGCATAAATTTGAAAATTTTGAAGCTCAAAGTCTTGGATCTAACATCATATTTCAGCTTTCATCCATTTCAGTACCAAAGAGAGCTGGTAAATTAACCAAGCATTGTAGCTTGGGTTAATTTGGTGCATGTAATTAAGCCAAGCATGAAAAGGTAGGTCTCTGGCTCATCTTGGCTATCTAGACTCATTCAGACAAACTGAACCTTTGTAAATCACTGAATGATTAGGTAAAATTACAAACAATAATTTAAGGGTTATGTCGTCCAACAATTTACGCTTGCATAACCTTGGTAATGTTTGGCCCAGACGAGAGAGAAAAGCAGCCACATGACAAACCTACATCAATCCGTTCACCACGTTTACCAGCCCTAGTTCCAATCTGGTGATGACTGGCCATAATCTCTAAAATTCATTCATTCCAACTTACTTTGTCCCTGGTTCTGAACGACCTTGCACCCTAATATGATCAAAATAAACTTTCCATAATATGACAAAATTCGAATTCAAGATAGACTAGCTAAGTAGAAGAACAGTTCAATAATTGCGTAGGAATAAAAAAAAAAAAAAGCAACCACTCCCAAACCCACTGATTGGAAAAAATTATCATATTTATAAGCTGGCAAAATTGCAGATAGGTTGAGCTTATCAAGGCAAAACCCAAGTTCTGTTGACCATGAGTTATTCTATTAGTTCACATTTCACAATTATCTCACCTCAGGTCGTAGCATTCGATCCATCTCAAGTAACAAAGCAGATAGATCACATCCTTCAGAATGTAAGTGATGGGAAAGGAGATCAGTTGCATGAATCATGTCGTACGTTCTGGGATAAGTAGGAAATGGTTCACACCTGCAAAGCAAATAAATGATTCAACTCTTGGAAGTTACATTGTTTAATTGTCCACATTGATAGCCCTGAATAGATGCTATTGTATGTCGCATAGTTCAGGTTATAGGCAGAGACAGCAACTTTTCTATGGGAAGCCAGTTCATCAGCAGATCCAAAAAATCTTGCATCAAAATTTCTCTATAAAAGCCGTCAGGCAGGAGCATTCCCCCATTTCCTGCAATTTTTTAATAGGAAGGGAAAGGAACAAGGACTTAAACAAAGCCAAATCTCTTCCAGTTGCTAAAGTATCTGGATGCCTGATATGAATGCTGCCAGTACAGCAAAAATTTCATTTATGCTCTATGATTCTATATGCATTTATAAAGCCAAGGACAGGCAGGCAAAAAATAAAAACATATACCACATTAAGCTCTTTTCTACAATAATTTTGTAAGTTTTGTTTCTTGAAGCTGGTCTTAGACAGAGTCCTACCAGATGATACCAAAGAGATCCACCCTGGATATAAACAACTCTCGACTCTTCAACCTGAATGTCAAGAGCATAGACAAGAAGATGCTTTCCAATAGAAAGAACATGTTGATAAGAGGGTAAGTTCCTTCTTCTGAAGAGTTTCAAGCTTATTGTATTTTCCTTATTCAGATTCATCCTGAGATAATAAAAGGGCCTCCCATGTTTTAGTATTCAACCCATTTTTCCTTTGACAGGTCAGAGATTACCCTTATTTAATGAATATAAATAACAAAGATGAGATTTGAACATATGAAATGTTGATCTTTTAACTAATGATATTTGATATTTGCCCTGATTAAAGGACTTATGCAACTATGTATTTGCAGTTCTACCTTGCACAAGATCTTGTAGAATATCTAGATTGCTAAATTTAGTCAAACATAACTACAAATTCTGTAAGGTGTTTAAAGTTTCTTAAAGACCGAGAAATTCGTGAAATTTGTCGCTTACCAATCATGTAAAATGCCAGCAAATCCTCGATCAATTATCAGAGGAAGTGTATTATGTGTTCTGACTGGCACCACATTCATAACCCAGACAGATTTTCCTTCTTCCAGAAGGGCATGGTTAAATCCTCCATAGCGAGCATTCATATCCATTACATTACGTATCATGTTGAATGGAGGCAAAGGGTCCTCATCACCAGGCCTTTTTGGATGGTCTGAAAAAATCAAAGGAGTGAGCAGCGACCAATAGTCTGTAACAGCTGACCTCCATGTCTTTGAATCTTCATCAAACTCAGTTTGTTGTATACCTGCAGAAGTGAATGAAAAAATAATTAGTGTTGCACAAATCAGAGTATGAGAAGCCCCAGCAAGATGATCCTATCTGTATGACATGGACAAATCATAGATCCTTTTCCCAAGAACTGATGCATCCTATGTTGTTAAATGCATCAGGCAGATCCTAGGCATTGAGTAGCGCCTAAAGCCTAGGCACAGGTAGGCAGGCTAGGTGCTTTAAGTGGTACAAAAATAATGGAGAAAAGCATAGAAACCAATAAATTGCAACACTAAATCTTACATTCAACAAGCAAATTGAACCATTCCTCCATAAAAAGCAAACAACCAGAAATTTAAAGTAAAAAAACACAATCATACTTAACATGACTCAAAAAATAACATAAAGTCATACATTAATTGTGTATCATACAACATAATTGCATGTTGGTGTTATAGACATGGTCACATATAATATAATATGTACTCATGCAGTCATATACACTTATATGTATATATATATATATATATATATATATATATATATATATATACACACACACACACACACACACATCATCAGAAGAATAATAAGAATTAAGAGCATGGAAAAAAAGGTAGAAAGAAAAGAAGGAAGAACAATAAGAAACATGACAGAGACTGTCACGGGCCGACTTCTTCAGCCCGCGCGGCGCGGCCAAACTCTCGCCAGTAGGCCGCATGCCTTCACTTGTCCAAGCGAGCGGAAATCACTTGGACACTTAAACACTTACACAGACACAAACACAAGAGTGTAGGTAAAAACTTCGCAATATATTCACTCAGAAGATAAGTACATCACGAAGTGAACGCAAGTAAGTCAATACAACTTTACTCACAAAGGTTGGCCGAAGCCACTTACAAAGTTCTCAAGCCGACCAACCAAAGCTAGGAACCCCAATATTACACTTGCAAAGGACCTTGGGAGGGTGCTCCGACACAGGTGAACACTCAAGCTTACACTAAGGCCCAAAAATAAACAAAGGAATACATAGCAAAAACAAAGGACTGTACAGACACTAGACACAGGGGAACAGACTCCCCCCTTCAAAACAAGCGCCGTCCTCGGCGCTATCTGTGGTGGTAGGTCTTCACATCCAACGGGTAGCACTGCCTCATGCAATACGCATACTCCCACGTTGGGTCTTCCTCGCCTATCCACTTCACTTGATATTTCTTCGGCTCCCCTCGAGAGTTTGCCCTTTGCCGAAGAATTTTCTCCACCCGCCGATCTGTTGCTTGCTTGGTCGGCGGTGCTCGCTGCCTGGTGAGGTCTCGTTCTGGGAGGCTCCGGTTAGAGTCTCCGCTCGGCCTTTGTTGTTGAGTGGATGCTGCCACGGCCTTACCTTTGTCCTTCCTTGTTGGGACGGCTGGGACCATGCAAGGATGCCTCTCGTCCATGATACTGACACTGCGTAAGTGCGGCATCGGTACCATCTTTGCTGCGCAGAGGAACTCCATGCCTAGAATAATCTGGAAATCGTCCGTCTGAACCACCGAGAAGTTGGCCCTTCCCGACCAACCCTCAATCTTCACAACTGCATCTCGAACTACGGCGTAGATCGGTCTTGCCTCTGAGTTCACTGCCTTCACGCGTGACTCCCCCTTTCCTCGGGTGAGGCCCAATCTCCCGACTTCCTCCTCCGAAATGAAATTGTGTGTGGCTTCCGTGTCTACCATGGCTATGGTAGGCCTTCCGTTCACCAGAATCTCTATGCACATGAGCTCAGTTGAAGGTGTCGTTGTCACCTTCGCTTCCTCCTCTTTGGTCATGGCGTGAAGAAGTTGAAGTGCCCCAATCCTGGACTCTTCCACGTCTCCACCTTGTAGCGCATTGGAAGACGACCTTGAAGTGTCTGCCTCTGTAGCCCTCGCCGCATTGGCCTGCCCTGTCGGCCTTACTCGCTTTGGGCAGACGCGTGTCTCGTGCCTTTCTCCACAAACCCAACAAGTTACTTCCCTTGGTAGCCCACTGTAGTCTCTGCGGAAGAATTGCCTTCCCCCTGTTTGCCTCTGAACTGACGATCCACTTCTGTCTCGTCGCTCCTCCTTACCGTTGTGGTCGGACTCCCTCGTAGACTTGAAGGTCTCAGTGTAGCTTTTGCGTTGGGTGTCTGCCAAATGCTCAGCTGCCACATACGTTTGCTCCAAAGTCTTCAGGTCTGATCTCTCCACATCGGCTTGGGCCCAAGATTGGAGTCCTATGATGAACCAGTTAAGCTTATCATTTTCTGGCATCTTAGGTACATCCAACATGAGCTTCTGATAGGCTCTGGCATATTCCCACAAAGAACCTGTCTGTCTCAGGTTCGCCACCATTCGGTAAGTCTGTCTCTCGGCATCCACGGGCATAAAGTACCCTTTCAACTGTTTACGGAAGTCATCAAAGGTTTGAATGGTGCAGTCCTCATTCTCGATGTCAAACATCTTCCGTCTCTACCAAGCCACAACATCTCCTTCCAACAACATCGCTGCGGTCTTGATCTTCATATCCTCTTCTACTACGTTCTGCAAGTCCAGGTAGTACTCCACTTGGAACAGAAAGTTGTCGATCGCCCTCGCATCCCGGCTACCACTGTACTTCGCCGGACGTTGAACGTCGACCCTACTGGTCCTCTCATGGCTACTGCTGGATGAGCTCATACGTAGCAGTCTCTGATTTGATGCCCGAAGTTCAGCAACTTCGTCCTGCAAGGTCTTCATCAAGTCGGAGAGTGATCAGTTCACGGCCACTGACTCGGCCATCTGTTCCCGCATCAACTTTATCTCTTCCTTGAATCCCTCAAAGGTCTCGGCAGCAAAGCCGAGGGCTTCCTCATGGGTCGCCACATCTGCGACCAACCGATTCATCGTGTCTTCCAGGTTTCCCTGGCCACGGTCTGGGCTTGTCTCCCCTTGACGGCCTGGGCTCGCCTGCTCTGGACGGGCCGGTTCCTTGCCTTTGGCACCTCGCAGATTATAACTTGATGCCATGGCACTCTCTTCAACGGCAGCAAGTCGGCGCGACGCTCTACACCAACTTCCCGATCGATTTCCTAGATTGACCTGAATCTGGGCTCTGATACCAGCTGTCATGGGCCGACTTCTTCAGCCCGCGCGGCGCGGCCAAACTCTCGCCAGTAGGCCGCAAGCCTTCACTTGTCCAAGCGAGCGGAAATCACTTGGACACTTAGACACTTACACAGACACAAACACAAGAGTGTAGGTAAGAACTTCGCAATATATTCACTCAGAAGATAAGTACATCACGAAGCGAACGCAAGTAAGTCAATACAACTTTACTCACAAAGGTTGGCCGAAGCCACTTACAAAGTTCTCAAGCTGACCAACCAAAGCTAGGAACCCCAATATTACACTTGCAAAGGACCTTGGGAGGGTGCTCCGACATAGGTGAACACTCAAGCTTACACCAAAGCCCAAAAATAAACAAAGGAATACATAGCAAAAGCAAATGACTGTACAGACACTAGACACAGGGGAACAGAGACAATGGTGTGATTATAAAAAGAAGATGATGAAGAAGAAGAAGCAAAACACAATGTTATTAAGATTGGTTTGTGAGTTGAACTAGAAAGCCTAATGATTCACTGAATAAGCAAATCAAATGGTAACCAGAAATAGAATGTTTTGTCAATCAGATTGATTAAATAATTTTTTTAAATTTTAAAAAATAATGAATAAAATAAAAATCATAAAAAATAAAAAAAATATGTAAATATGAAAAGCATAAACACTCGAAAAACCATTTCTTTTCTCAAAAAAATTATCTTGGAAAAGAAAATAATCTAAAAGGGTAAAGTGTAAACCCCTTCCTAAACGACCCTCGCTACACCTCCGTCGTCCCCCTCCTCACTCCTCTAATCTTGTCCCCAGCTACCCTATTGTGTCAACTCTTAATAATGACAACACGAGCACTCTCCTAAGCATGTCCTGACTTGGAGTATACCCTAGAGAAAGAGAGTCCCCAACAGAGAAGAAACAACGGTAAAAAGGGGTGGCAAACAGGATGGCTTTCTTAAGGTCGCTGACCGCAGGTCCGTCCTCCCAGCTGTCATTGCCAATGGCCATGCTTTTGTTTCCCTTCGACAACCCATGGGAGTCCATGCAACCCATCCCTCTGGGGGCCCTAGTCTCCCCTCCACACCATGGGCTCAAAGCATACTTTTTGAAACCAAGAACTGGAATCCTCTGCTTGCCACCCTCCACATGGACTTTCTTTCTTCAGGTTGGCAGCCATCGAAATGGAAGAATGAGGAAAATATGTATGGGAATCAGATGTAAACATCAACGATTCGTTTGAGGTGTACAACATGCTAGTGGTGCAATTGGGGAAGCTTCCTTCAAGAACTCACTAGTGTGCTCCATGTTGTAATTCCATAAATAAGCACACATGCCCATCCAGTAGGAGTCGCCAGCAGGCTGTTGAATGGATGGTACCTAGAAGCCTTGCATGGGGAGTTTAGGAACCGTGCAGCCAGACATGGCTGTGTTGCTGATTTACAAAATCAGCACATTCGAGCCAAAATCGGCTGATACTGAATAACCTTTGAATCAGCCCCTATATCAAATCAAAAGGAGACCTCGATTCATATCAACTGATTCAAGCCAATTCAAATCGATTTCAACAACATTGGGGTGGAGGAGAGGGGGTTGAGGAATTAAACTATTAAAGAAAACTAGTAACATGACATGGCAGGAGAAGAAGGACAAAGGAAGTACAAAGAAGGAGATGATGACATGGGTAGAAGAATAAGGAAGAAAAACAAGAGAAAAACAGATGATGGAAAGCAGAGAAGAAGAAGAAGAATCCAAAAGTGGGCATGGCAGGAGAAGAAGGACAAAGGAAGTAAAAAGAAGGAGATGATGACATGGGCAGAAGAATAAGGAAGAAAAACAAGAGAAAAACAGATGATGGAAAGCAGAGAAGAAGAAGAAGAATCCAAAAGTGGGCTTTTAATGAGGAGACCCCAGGCATCAGGTGGCCTAGGCATGCATGGGCATCATAAATAGATTTACTGACTTGGCCCATGCAGCCTATTTGATGAGCATCGCCTGGCATACCTAGGCTGCCTAGATGCTCGTTTAAGAAGAGAGGCATGTGGAGAAAACCAAATATAGGCAGCCGCCTTATAGCTACAGCACAAATCAAAGTATGAGAATACCAACAAACTGATCCTATCTGCATCACATGGACACATCATAGATCTTTTGCCCAAGTATTGGTGCATCTGGATACAAACAAATACAGACTATCCTATAAATAATGAGCACAGTGAAAATTTCATTGCAGAGTCAAACACCAATCCTACCAAACCATATTTTTGTAAGACCAGCTAATTTTTAGGAATTATTCAAATTAGTAACTACAACTTGTTTTAATCTACTCACCATCAAGCAAAACTGTTCTTCGTTGAATCTAGTGACTGATAACTTTAATCAACAATTACAAAAGTGTGAGTTCCACACTGACCCCATGAAATTAACATTCTAAGAAGCTTCTTTGAGACCCTTCCCATGTCTCTGCTCATCTTTATTCATGATAGGTTTCATTCATAGTTTCACAACTATACAAAAATATGTATAATATGCACCAGGTATCAACTTTATACATAACAAGACCATAACATAAACAGTTGAAACAATACTTTCCATGAATCGCAATTGCATTTGTGCTTGGCTGAACATGAGACCTATTCTGTATGGGAATCCAACGCTCACTATTAGTTCCACTGATGCATGATGCAAGTGGTTGATAATATGAATCCACATCACTTTCTTCTTTACAAAGAGGAGGTATATCTCCTTGCTTTCTACAAAAGACACCAATATGCATTCAGAAGGCAAACAAGATTACTGAAGAGAATCAAATGAAGTACAACAAGATATCAAACTAGGATAATTGATTATTTTTTAAAATGAAAGTAGGAATGGACAATTGAACGATGTGAGTTAACCAAAAGGACAAAATAGTTTGCAAGCATTTTTATGTAAACTGACACAATAAGTGAAAGCATCCATGGCAAATGAAAACAAAATGAATCACAATTATACATCAAACTTGAACCTTGGGTAATTGAGTTGAAAAAGAGATACAGTTTGTAAGCATTTCTATGTAACATGTTAGAATCAACAACCATAGCCTCTATTTCATATCTAGAAAATCCTTACCGAAATGCATAGCAGTGAGCATCTGTTGTCTTCTGCCAAACAAATGTCTCGTCTTGCTGAGACAATAAACTCCAACATATTTTATCTACAAACTCTTCAATATAGGTTACCATATTTTGATTTTTCACACGACTTGTTGATCCTTGTGACTTTGTTAATGGCAAAGTCAAAACGAAGTAGCCCCCTGGCTTCAGAACTCTGTCTGCCTCAATTAAATACATACCATCTGTTTGTATGGAACTGTTAGAAAATAATAATAACAAAAGCTAAACAACAAGAATGCACCAACAAGAAGGCCAAAAACAATCATAACTTAAACGACAGTACTTTCTAATCAAGTTTCAATATCTGTGCCAATTCAATTGCCCAGTTATTTTAGTAACTTGGTCTTTTATTTGTAGAGTTTCTTTTTCCTTTTCTCTGATTTTTTTCCAACCCTTAAATAAGTAGCTAGATGTGAAATTCTTAATAAAAAGCAAAATTTTACTTATATATTATTATCCATAATTGAAAGAAAGCAAGAAGGTCTTTTCTTTCACTAACCACACAGAAAATGCAAATCATAACCTCTGACTTGACATGAATATGGCCCCACAAGACAAGACCAATGCAGGAAGTACAAATAGAATTAAAAGACCTAAAAGAATATGGAAGCAGCATAACACCAGTAATGGACATTTTCCCAATGGTTGTCTTTCTGATAGATGACTTCAATTTGCACACACAGTAGGCAGTACCATTTTCCAAAATGCAGGAACACATAAAAAATAAAGCAATGTGTACATCACAAACTTCACAATAATAAGTTCCTCTAATCAGATACCTTTCTCATGCCAACTGATTCCACATTGAGCACAGTGCACCAAATCAAATGACAAGGATGGATATGGAAGTTGCCTTGAAATAAAGTTTCCAATTATTGCTGGCAGACCTCTCTCAAGAGCCAACTGCACTTGGCTGCCAAAGACCTCATAAACAGCAACACAAACTGTCGTAAGCTTGACAGAGAAAAGATGAGCTCCAAAGCTGCCAAATCCACATCCAATGTCTAATAGCGTGTGAATCTGTAATTAAGAAATCAGGAAATACTATTTTAGATAAAACGGCATTCCGAACATCTCCTGGATGACAAATTATGAGCAAAAATAAGTTGACCAAGATAAAAAAGAAAAAACTAAAAGCTCCAGTGAGACGGATGCTAAAAGGTCAATTGAAAGGATGCAAACACACACGTATTTTTCATATTGCACTATCAAGCAATGTTGTAAAAAGCGTACCGTAAGCCGTATCGTTCCACCTTTAAGATAAGTTGTATACTTGTATCGTAACGTATCATAACTGTATCGTAAATTTTTTTAATAAATCAGAAAAAATAGGAAAAAAATTTGAAAAATTCATAAAAAATCAGTAAAAAACAAGAAAAATATGTTCTTCATAAAAAACATGTTTTACAGAATGATAGACTTACTATTGCTATAAAGTTACGGTTCATCATTCGTAAACATCAAAATTCAAAACAATATCAATCTAAAAAGCACAATAAGTCAACAATTACATAACGTATATCATAATTTCATAACCATAGATTCACAAGTCATAGGGTACTAAGGGCCATGATGCCACAACAAAAAACAAGTTTTAGATGTTATGTATTACATCACAAGATGACAATGAAATTGGGAAAATGTTCAATGTCAATACATATAAAATGAAAGCACTCTTGACTCTCATTCATAATCTTCATCATATTCATTCTCATCCTCATCTCCATCTTCTTCTTCATCTTCACGATTTAAAAAAAACACCAATCCATGGTTTAATCGATTATTTCATTTTGAAAATCGATGATTAACAATGGAAATCGATGATTTCCCTCCACGGCGGCACAATATCAAGGTTAGAAATGAAGAAGGGGTGGGTTTTCATAAAGAAAACTCGAAAAAGGAGGACTTGTGCCCTCCTTTTCTGAAATCAGCCCCTATCGTACAAACGGGGCATATCGTACCATATCGTACGATACGGTACGAAGGCGTATCGTACGATACAGGCACGATACACCCCTATTTACGATACATGGGGTGTATCGTATTGTATTTTTACAAACGATATGATACGTATCGCACGATACGGCCCCGTATCGTATGATACATACAACACTGCTATCAAGTGTACCAAGAAAAGAAAATGGACTCAAGAATTCCAAACGCAGGGGGATTTTAACCACAACTTACTACTCCTATATATAGTTGATAGTTGTGCTTTATTTCATACACAAGAGGGCATACATACACACATTTAGTTAATCGCTCACGACTTCAGCCTTAAGGATAACACCTCCATCCTAATATAACAAAATAAACAAGGTTTGGGCATAGAGAATAAAACGGGAACATGAAATAGAAGTGTGACGAGGAATAAGCAGCATCACCAATTAGCTGTACTTACACCAGCCATATGAAATTCACTGTCACTAGTTAGCCCAATCATCTCCGCAATTTGCCGAGAGTAGTCCTTAACTCCATCAGAGATTGTTCCGTCATCTGAGTGGAAGGCTATTTGATTCTCTTCTAATAGCATTAACCTAAAACAGTTCCAGATCATATTAGGGAAAAATGAAATAAAGCATGTGCACAGGGAAAGGATATATATATAAGAAAGAAATGAAAATCCTACTGACTACACCAGGTTAGAAAGCCCAACCTTTTCGTCATACTTCCAGAAGAAAGAAACTGATCTTTTGTTATCTTTACGTTGCCGCTCCATATAACATCTCGACCAGCAGGCCATCTGAGGGGAATCTTATAATCCTTGGATGGACGAATCAAACAATGAGGACCCACTCCAGAAATCTCACAATGCCTATCAAATTCCTCTCCATCGTGGAAGCCTGCTAATTGATTTGCTGTAACGTTGTAGCAGGGCACATAGTTTTCTAGTTCTTTATTGCAGAGCTCAAACTCTTGACCATGAGTTCCCTGGGAGAGAGACCGTATTTCTGTTAATTCAGCCACCGCCTGCTCCCTAAGCCTTCTATAGTTTCCATAAACGTCAAACGAGGGAGAGGCAGGAGTAGAAGGAATCAACGAACTCAATCGTGAAGAACCCAGTAGAGCAGTAAACGCAAGGATGGCAATGATGCACAGAAGCAACCAATTTGAGGGCGGGTATCTCCCCAAACTCTTAAACGACAAGTGACCCAAGGAGCCTCTCATGTCCACATCAAAGGAAAACTCCCAATGGAGGCGACCAAGCTGAACCCAGAAACTGGACAAGAATAGATACTTAATATGGCTTCTGTGGGATGGAAGCTAATGAACCAAGATCTTGGAAATTCTTAATATCTTTCAGTATCCGTGAAGCATTAAATTCCCTCTCAAAGATGACCCCATGGACCTTCAAAACAAAGAACACCACAGGTGAGGATTTTCTGTTTTCCTTTTAAGTCTAAAATATCGCTGAACTGAGAGAAGAACAATAAACAAACAACAACCAACTATTCTAATTGCGAAATTATCTTACTCTTATCTTTCTTTCCATTTTTGAGATGGAACTCATCCATATCGCTTTTAATTTTCCTCATTTTCTATGAACCAATTAGATGCATTGTGAAAGAATTTAAAATCCTCGCTTTCTCTCTCCATTTCGATTAGGTTCCCCTCAAAACTGTTCTGATAGTTACCCAAATGTCTCAAAATGTGGAACGAAGACAAGATTCGGCTCTTCGAAGAGGGTTCCAAAAATTGCCACCATAAGAAAAACCAAAATGTGAACTGTGAACTGTGAAGAAAAATCGGACACGTCCATATCGACACAGGGGATTTCTTCCGCAAAATCGATCGTAAATTTTCTTTAAAAACGTCGCAAATTCCATATCTCAGTGAATAATTGTTTAAAAATTGGGAAAGAAAATAAACCGAAAACTCAGAGATCCAAATGTTCCATACTCATCAATATGTGCGACAACGAAGGGATCCAAAAATCAAAACTCCGTGGAGAGAGATCTTACATTGTCAGGAACATGCCCGATCAGAATGAGCGGGATCAGATTAATGGCGGTTGCGTGGAGAACCTATCAACCATTGTCATCAGCAACAGGAGGGGGGGGGGGGGGTTTGAGAGAGACAGAGACAGAGATGTAAATAGGGTGGCAGGCAGACTAATTTCAATGGAAGTAGGAAGGTGATACAAGAGAGAGAGAGAGATGGGGAAGCAGCAGATGCAAAAAGAAAGTGGGTGTTTAATGGAGTAGAAAAGTGAGAGAGGAGAGAGAGAGAGTTGAAAAAAGGGATAATTGTGAGATTCAAATAGAAAGATTGTTTAGGAGAGAAGGAATCTCTCTAAATATATTGAAACGAAAGCTAATGGAAGTGGTTCCGCACATCTGCATGGGTCCCTCCTTACAACCTCCTTTCTTGTTCAAAGCTCTCTCTCTCCCTGTCGCAATTTTTTCTATGCGCACCTTTATTTATTTATGCATATCTACCCCTTTTTGTATCCGCACTACCTATTTTTAACATGTAAAATCTTCAAGATAACTATTAACTATTATATTTTGATTCTCTCTCTCTCTCTGTGTGTGATTGTATTACAGGTTAATCACCCTTCCTCGTCCTTAACCATTCAGATAATATGCACCCTGGTCTTTCTACACTTCACCGAACTTGTAGAGAGATGATGGTATTAAAAGAAAAAAAGAAGATCAAAAACCAGTCCTTTCATATATATATATATATATATATAGGCTTGGAAGATGGTTTTGTGACACAAAGGATAAAAGAAAAGAGAGAGAACGAAGTAAAAATGTAGGTTTGAGAGTGAGAAAACACGAGAGAGAATCAATTTAAGACATGTTAAAGTCGTTTCTTATACATAATGAGAAAGATAATATCATATAATATCAAAAGCTACTAAATTTTTTATGATAGTGTTTGCCCCCACAACTTGACTGTGGATAAATGCTTTCGAAACGAGTGTGATAGCCATGTCTTAGGTTACCCTTAGTCCGACTATATGTGATTGAAGACTGTGGAGAACTTATCTTGAATTTCTTTTTTTTTTCCTGTATTTGAATAAAATGGATGTGTTACTAGTAGATAAACTATCAGACAGCAAAATGTTGATGTTCATTTACAGCATCTGACCTAGAAGGCTACAACGATCTTGGTCCAAATTCAAGTCCAACCTTGACGGGGTCTTGGACCAAAAGCAGGCCCAGGCGTACACCAAACAAGTTATACCATGTTTCATCAATATATCGCCAACATGTTTCCCTACAAAAATTTCGTTGTTCCTTTCAGTAAGAAGAATGTTTTGGCATTGAAAGGATGTTCGTCACCGGGTGCGACAAAAAGGGCAGTGTCACCGAGGGGGATCTACTGACGCTACGTTGAGATGCAAGCGTTGACCAATAAATACTGATGGGGAGAGTGAGTAGAATAGAACTAGTGAAAGGGTCTTGAATACAACTTAATTTAGAAGTGCAATGGAACGAAGCAGGGAGAAGATAGGAAAGTAGTAGCCTTCAATTTAATGGCGAGTCACTGATGGTTCCGTTAACCTCTCGTACTTGTGGCGTAGAACTGCACTGCATCACTAATGGCATGCACATACTTCATTCTTTTGAACTGCATCAAGTAACCACCATCTCGTGGCTCATGCTCAATGGAGCAAGTAAAAGAGCATCAAATAATACCTTAAACCAGAATAAGATGCAACAAATGTTGGCCCCCATTGCACCAAAAGTTTCTTTATTAACGAGAAGGCAACCTTGGGGTTAGCTGCTTCTTCGTTAGATATATATTCTGTATGAGAGCTCTAACTTGTTCAAGTCTTTATGTACACATGGCAATAAAGCAAATGCTTTTTTTTAGGACGAGTGATTCATCTCCACTGCCCTAAAGAGAGAAAACTACTCCCCCTCCCCCACAGCACTTCAAGGTTTACAAAGCTTGCGTCAGGACCTATTATGGTCCAGAGGATAAGTGCATGGAGTCATAACAGTGACCACAAGATTTGAACCTCAAACCCCTTTGAAGTGGACCACCTTGCCGCTGCAGGATTATATGATTCATATTTGTCCCACATGCATTGCCTCTTCCCAAGGTAATCATTGGAAGCGACAGCCGTTTAGAAACACTTGTGACTATTGTTAGGAACAACACACAAAAACATTCCGCTCACACTCTCAAGAGGAGGTTAGAAGCAACAATGAAGAAGACAACGATTTACGTGGTTCGGAGCAATAATCTCCTACATCCACAGTCGCACAGATCTCTTGTATTCTCTCTCAGATGAACACACAGAACAACACTCACAAGCGGCGGCCCTCCTCTCAACATAAGGATTAAGGCAAAACCCGCATTCGTACAAAAGACATATATGCCCTTACATATGGGAAAATTTTTCGTCGGGGGCTACCGCCCCTGAACCCCCGAGCAAGGGGGCGCTGCCCCCCTGCAACCCCCAGCCAACTTACCGCGAAGTTGGATCCGCAACAGTGGCACATGAGTGTCCAGTATGGATCAAGTTCCATACACCAATAATCTCCCACTTGGAATTTGATCCATCCAAGTGCTAGTACATCACATACTCAACCTGTGCGACATCTCCTCATCAATCAACCTTGGAGACCAACTGAGGTTAAGCATAACCTCAATTTCTCAGCAGTCACTGACTTTGTCAACATATCTGCTGGATTTTCTGTTCCATGAATCTTTTCAAGAGATAGTATCTTCTCTTCCAACAAATCTCTAATGAAATGATACTTCAATATGCTTTGTTCTAGCATGGAACACTGGATTCTTGGCTAAATGAATTGCACTTTGACTGTCACAAGAGAGAACACTCTTGTCTTCCTTTACATGCAATTCTTTTAGGATAGTCTTTAGCCAAATTATCTCTTTGCTGGCTTCTGTAACTGCAATATATTCAGCTTCTGTAGTAGACAATGCAACAACCTTTTGAAGTTGTGAAACTCAACTGACACATGTTCCTCCTAGGGTGTAAATGTACCCCGTAGTACTTCTTCTATTGTCAATATCACCACCCAAATCTGCATCCACAAAGTCATACAAAAGTAATTCATCTTTCTTAAAACAAAGACTCATACCTGAAGTTCCTTTCAAATATCGTAATATCCACTTCACAGCCTCCCAATGTTTCTTTTCAGGCTCAGCCATGTATCTGCTCACTGCTCCCACTACTTATGCTATGTCTGGTCTGGTGCACACCATAGCATACATCAAGCTACCCACTGCTGAAGCATATGGAATCCTTGACATTTCTTCATGTTCTTCATCTGTCTTAGGTGACAAATCTTTGGACAACTTGAAATGACTAGCAAGAGGTGTACTAACAGGTTTAGCATCTTGCATCTTAAACTTGCACAAGATCTTCTCAATATAATTTTGTTGAGACAAATTTAAAGTACATGTCTTCCTGTCTCTACTGATTCTCATCTCGAGGATTTGTTTCGCATGGCCTAAATCTTTCATTTCAAACTCCTTTGACAGTTGCTCTTTCAAAGAATTGATCTCTTGCAAATTTGAGCCTGCAATAAGCATATCATCCTCATATAAGAGTAAAATGATATAACAACTATCAAAATTCTTGAAGTAACAACAATGATCCATATCACACTTCTTAAATGCATTTCTTCCCATGAAGTTATCAAACTTTTTGTACCACTGTCTCGGTGCCTGCTTCAAACCATAGAGACTCTTCTCTAACTTGCATACAAGATTTTCCTTTCCTATTACCTGAAAACCTTCAGGTTGCACCATATAAATATCTTCCTCCAAATCCCCATGAAGGAATGTGGTTTTCACATCTAGTTGCTCCAAATATAAATTTTCAGCTGCAACTAAACTTAATATCAATCTTATAGTAGTTAGTTTTACAACAGGAGAGAAAATTTCAGTATAATCTATACCTTCTTTCTGTTGAAAACCTTTCACTACTAACCTTGCCTTGTATCGTTTTCTTCCATGTACTTTTTCTTTAATTCTGTATACCCATTTGTTTTGCAATGCCTTCTTCTCATTAGGAAGCTCAGTTAATTTTTATGTTCTGTCAGCATGTAGAGAGTCCATCTCTTCTTTCATAGCTAACTCTCACTTAACAAAATCTGTAACTTGCAATGCTTCATCAAAACACTCGGGTTCTCCAGCATCAGTTAACAACAAGTAATGTAAGTAGGGAGAATACCTTTGATTTGGTTTTGGCCTTCTACTTGATCTTCTCAATGGAGGTCGGGATGTGCTTGGCTCTTGTTCCATATGATTGTTTCCAACTTGAGTCTTGATTGCAACATCATCTTCAGAGACATCTTGAAGTTCTACAATGTCTTCACTTGTGTCATGATGTTCATTTTTCTCAAACATATGACTATCCTTGTCCTTGTACAAAGCCATTTCATTGAACACTACGTCATTATGTCTAATAATTTTCTTCGTTTTATCATCCCAAAAACGATATCCAAACTCATCATTTCCATAACCAATGAAATAGCATTTCTTGGACTTAGGATCTAATTTATCCCTTTTATCCGAGTCTATATGTACGTAAGAGACACAACCAAAGACTCTTAAGTGTGCAAGATTTACCTCCTTGCCAGTCCAGGCTTCTTCAGGTATCCCATAGTCCAAAGGAACAGAAGGCCCACGATTTATCAAGTATGCAGCTGTATTGATTGCATCCGCCCAAAACATCTTTGGCAAGCCTGAGTGCAGTCTCATACTCCTTGTTCTTTCACAAAGGGTTCTGTTCATTCTTTCAGCAACACCATTTTGTCGTGGCTTTTTAGGGATCGTCCTTTATGTTCAAATCCCATGATCTGCACAAAAATCTTTAAACTCTTTGTTGTCATACTCACCTCCATTATCTGACCGCAGACATTTAATCTTCTTTCCGATCTTATTTTCTACTTCTGCTTTCCACCTTTTGAAAACAGTAAACACGTCATGTTCATGTTTAAGAAAGTAGACTCATACCTTTCTGGTACAATCATCAATGAATGTGACATAGTATAGGGATCTTCCAAGAGAACGAACTGGAGCTGGTCCCCAAACATCAGTATGCACCAACTCTAACTTTTCCTTCTTAGGAGGCCGTCCAACTTTGGAGAAGGTGACCATTTTCTGTTTCCTGAAGACACAGTCTTCACATAGCCCAATGTCTACAGATTTCAACTCATGCAACTTGTTATTCGTTGTCATGATCTTTATTCCCTTCTCACTCATATGCCCAAGCATGCAATGCCACAACAATGATTTATTCTCACATTTCGCCACAGCCACTGTGTCTTTCACATCTGCAGTCATGTACAAAGTGCCAAGTTTGTGACCTCGTGCTATAACCATAGCACCTTTGGTTATCTTCCAAGATCCGCCAACAAATGTAGTAACATAGCCTTCGTCATCTAACTGCCCGACCGAAATGAGATTCCTCTTCAACCCTGGGACAGAAAATGGCTAATCCTCATTTATTTTCTTCATTTTGATAAACAAATCATCTAAAGATCCATTGTAGCATGCAAATTTTCCCTCATTACTGTGACTGGAAATGAGCGTTCGTACATTAAAAGTTTTCCCTTTGGTGAGTTAAAATTAGTCAACATATTCTCATCCTCTAGAATCAAGATGATTCTACTGACAGTTTGTGCAATCAACTAAGCTTTGGATTTTACATGCAGAGAACGCACAACTTTCATATTCTTCTTCTTTTTTTCTTTTTTGGGAGTTAAAAATTTACAATTCTTCCATCCCATGATCTTTTTATGTTTCTCTGCTGCACGCTTCTACATGAGCTTGTTTGTTTCTTCAAGCAGTGGCATATGATTTGGACTTCTTGCATGGGTATTGATTTTGAATATTAATTTTATTTTGTTACCAATTGTAACTTACTCTTTTACACGGTCATTTTTTAGCAGATGTGTTTGTCTTCAATGGGATTTTCATAGTGAAATCTTGTTATTGTATACTCATTCAGATTTTGGGGTTTTTGCATCATAGTATTTTGCACAAATTGTTGCATCTTGAAAGGTTTTCCATGCATTATGCCACTAGTGAAATATTTCATGAAAGCTTGGCAGCTTCAAGAAAGTATACCAAAAAACTGGTTGTTGCAATAGAGCTGCAACTTTAGCTAAATTTTCCATTGTGGAACTTGTTTGATATGCATCATTTTTCTTCTGCTTATTCTTCAGATATTTTGGTGAACAGTGGATCAACACCTTTCAGCAATCATCAACTAAGACTAACACAATTGATGTGGTTGTAGACATAACAAAAAAAAAAAAAATAATAGTTGGGATCATGTATTGAGGACACAACGACAAACTCGACTTAGCGATCTTGCAAAATATGGAGCTAGTAAGCAACATACATGAAACCTTTTTTATATTTGTTTTCTTTTGGTAAATAATAAATGATTACCATTCTTCAGGATATTACAACTATTTGTATGCTAAGTATATTGCTGTTGTAATGTGGCAAAATCTCTTCAGTGAACATCCACTATCCTCATTAGCTCGTTCAGTACTGAGGTCGAAGTTTCTTCAATAGAGTTCTTCCAGAGATCCATATGAAATTTTTGTTCAATTATTTCATAGGCAATGATATTATAAGAAAAGACCAAAGGAAAGTAGCTTCCAATCTTTATACCCTACTTAAAAGCTCAACATGTGACCATGAAGGTATGTTTTTTCCTTCTTTTTTCATTTCTAATTTTTTGCAGGACTCCAACATTGAATTCTTCTTAGTTTTGTGGATCAATGATTTTCATAAAAAGTGCAATTGTGCAGCGTAGTGAAAGATGCATGTTCACAGCTGACCCACATGCTATCTCACCACTTGTCTTTGTTAGCATGCAATCTATACACAACACATTGTTTTTGCTTCACTCTTTTGGTTCAAGAAGAATGGGTGTATTGAAGCAGATGAGTTATTACTCTACTTTGTCACCCGTGCTCACCAAATTGTTGTCTAAGTTGTAGCTATTGCAGGTCCTCCGAGATGGAGGAGATATCTTAAGCATGCTATGCTGGCAATAGGCTTTGTTGTCTTCGTTTTGGTGTAAATAACGATGTTATGACTTATGAGGCGAAGAGAAGGCAAGCGGCGGGTTGTGAAGCGCAAGTTTCTGGACAAAAAATATAAAAGATATAACATTCAAAAATAATAATATTAAAAATAAACAAACATAGTGTGGCTAGTCCATAACTCCATATAACACATAAAAAAAAGATGAGAAAAAGGCGTTTTACGCTTAAGAACATTTTAGAGACTAAACATGATTATACATTATCATAATAAAATCAGACTTCTTATATATTATAAAAATGGTAGTTTCAGTAAATTTTGTATATGCAGAAAACCAATCTGCGTACTGGTTTTTGAAATTTACGAAAACTAACTTCGTGCGGAATAATTGATATCAAATTTCAAGCTTGTTTTCGAAACAGGTAATTTTATTAACCAGGTGTAAAGTTTTCTCACAGGTTTGGTAACTTGGTTTCATTCTATCCTCTCTCTCCCCCCCTCTCGACACATCCTCGTTTTTCACTTTTGCTTTTGAGGGTTTCACTATTGCTAAGTTATCCAACTGTGATCGACAGCCACTTTCGAGCAACTAACATCCATCGCTACCTCGAGGGCTTATGGGGAGGCTACACTCGCCTCTTTCGCAGGGACTCGCCTAAGTATACTTCCCTCTTTATCAGCAGCAACAGTAGCAGGCTCGTAGCGGCACCAGGTTGGTTATCATTAATCGATTTGGGGCTCTTTTTTAACTTGCGAGCCTTTTGGGTACTTTCAGGATCATTGTACATTTGTGGGTTTCTTGACGAAGGTTGACATTGTTGATGAATCGTGGTGGAGTGGAATTTTTTGATGATCTAAAAAATGAGGGCTAGGATAGTTTCCTTTTTCCCTTTTGCCTGTTGCACACTTGTGGACCTGTGGTATATAAAAAATTTCAGGCAAAGAGCTTCAGGATATGGCGATCAGGACGGGAAATCATTAACCAATGCCGACATTTTCTATACCGTCCTATCTATTCCAACAATTTGTGTTGTTTTAGATTATAAGTCTGTGGCTTTTATTATGAGAGGCAAATAAAGGAATGAACCAGCATTAAGTCAGTACAGTGCCTTTGTGCAAGAATTGGCATTTATGATTTATGCCAAGTTCGAATGAAGACTATGGTGTAGAAACTGTTTTCAATTTATTGGAAAATTTTCTTTAAAAAAAAAAAAAACCTGAGGCCTGAGCGCCAGGTATGCTTCACAAATGGGCATAATGCGTACGCGTCACTAGAGTGAGGAGCACGCTTCAGGCCATGCGCGCTTCACCTATCCGCCTTGAGGCGTTCTACTAAATTAAGTGCAGTGAGGGCCTGATGTGTTGAGGCGTACGCCTCTAATAACACTGTTGAATACTTTTTTGTTTTGATAGATTGAGGCTGACCTTGAAGCACTGCAACCTTGATAGTCTGACGCTGAAGTTGTTTTGTCTTACGATTCCCTTTAATTTCGTTGGAGAGTGGAGATGTACCCATGGTAACATGCAAGGCAGTTACCCAGACACTATCACCTCCATTTGTGCGGATTTTTTCCAGCAACTCTTGGGTGTTACAGAAGGTTCTGGTGATTTGCCAGTACGCCTTGCCGTTGCCGAAGGTCTTCTTGTTACAAGAGACGAGAATTCAGCTCTCTTCAGGTATTGTTTTTTCTGTTGATCGCTCCAGCGCCCCGGGCCCAGATGGCTTCCCAGGGTTTCTATCAGGACTATTGGGCCACTGTTACGCATGATATCATTGAGGTTGTTTCTAACTTTTTGGTCATTGGGGAACTGGTGCGTAGCACTAATGGATTGTTTTTGGCCCTTATTCCTATGAAGAACTCCCAGTTGGTGACTGACTTGAGACGGATTGCTTTGTGCAACTCCATATATAAAATTATCTCTAAGCTGATTGTTGAAAGTTTGAAATCCATCCTGAACAGGATCATTGATCGTAGCCAGGTTGCTTTCCTCCTTAATAGAGGATTGGTTAAGAATGTAATCATTAGCCATGAGACGGTGCACTCCCTCGGAGAGATTCGGAAAGGTTCTTTGTGTCTTAGCCTTAATATCTCTAAAGCTTATGACAAAATTACATGGGAATTCCTATACAAAGCCCTTCTTCATTTAGGCTTTGACAGACGTTGGGCGGATAGAATCATGACTTATGTTTCCATTGCTCTACTGCTATAAGTCTGAATGGCAAGGAAGGGGATTATTTTCAGATGCGTCGTGGATTAAGGCAAGGGGACACTCTCTCCCCTTGCCTCTTCAATGTTGTCATGGAGGCCATCTTCTGATTGCTATAACAACAGAATGGACAATGGTCTCATCAAAGTCTCATGGATCCCTCTCGTTGGTCCATGCCCTTTCTGTTAGCAGAATTATAGGGATTACCTCCATTTGTTAATTTCTATGTTAGGAAGGAGTATCTAATCATTGTCTTATCGTGTTTCCTTACTCATTGTTTTTGTATCGCTCGTTTCCTTTTCATCAAAGGAACGGTTATACTATTTAGTACGAGAATTCTGTGTGATTCTCCTACCATAATTTGGTCTGGTCTATACTATTTAGTACGAGAATTCTGCGTGATTCTCTTACCATAATCCAGTCTGGCCTATACTTCATAAATTGAGGATTCATCCTCCCTAACTTTGTATCAGAGAAATGAAGGAGAGCTCCCTTTCCCGTGGATGTAGGCATCAAAATGCTGAACCAGATGTTTGAGTATTATGTTTGCTATTTCCTATTGTTTTTCATGTTTTTAACATGGTGTTAGAGCTCGGTTGAGAGGGAGCCCTTCCTGCTGCTTGCCGCAAGAACGCGTCTGTTGATTTAAAAAAACTCTGGCCATTGGAGGTGATGTTGGCAAGCGGCTATTATTCGAGGAAGCGCCGTCTCCCCAAGTTTCAAAATTGGGAATTCCATTGTTTCGAAGTGTTGTCGAAGGAGAGGCCCAAAACAGGGACAACAAAATATCATGCTCAACAGCATTGATCCCTTCGGTGCTTTCTGTCATTGGACAGAAGTCCAAAATTGAATTCTAAAAAATCGACTTGGTCCTGCATATTGGCCAAGCACATGTCACCTATGGGTTTTTGTTCATGTACCCGACATTTTACAAGTGCTGCAGCTGCTGTCAAAGGAGGTAACCCCGTGTAGACTCACCAGAGATGGCATTCCATGTGTGGTTTTCTCAGTGGCACATCTTTTTATTGGAAGTGATTCAGAGGTCGAGCAAGGTAGCGTTGGATTCAAGCAAGTGTAGTATTTTTGGGCAAATTTGCAGATTTTTCGGACAATCCTGTGAAGAGATACAAAATTTACAAGTGCTGCAGGTTTCTATTGTTCCCAATTTTCTTTCCGTTCTCACTGTATTCCCTGATTGCTCTGTTTCCCTTCTTTGCTGTCGAGAGAGAACCTGTTCAATCAGGGTAGTGATTTTTATCGCCTGACTTCTTCTTAATGATGGCCTAAAGCTGCTCAAGGAGATGAAAATTCCAGAGGATCAAAATCCTCTGATCCACATGGCAACACATTGAAAATCACGTCTACTCTTCTCAATGGCGCAATGCAAACTATATGAGTTGGGCCAAGATTGCATGTCTATTTCTCAGTGGGAGATCTAAAGCGGGATACATCAACGGAAAAATCAAGCAGCCTGCACCTAATGATCCCAAGTATGAGGAATGGGAGTCTGAGAATGATATGGTCATGTCATGGTTAATAAATTCTATGGAACCGTCTATAGCTAATGTGTTCATGTATCAAGATATGGTCCAAGGCATTTGGGAGTTGCTAAAAGAACTTTTTAGCGAGCAAAATAATCTTGCTCGAATATATCAAATTCAATGTGAGATTGCTACTCACGGTAGGAAACAAAGATGTTCAACTTTATGTGAGACATCTTCGCGGTCTCTTTGATGAACTTCTTCAATACCGACCGGCCACATCAGATCTTGATATCTTCAAACAACAGTTCGAGGAATATAAATTTTCAAAGTATTGGCTGGTCTCAGTGAGACCTTGCGCAGCCAAATCTTGAACTCTTCTCCTCTTCCAACATTCAACACCATTTGTCAAATCATTCAAAGAGAAGTATCCAGGCGAAGAGCTATGAATTCATCCACCAAAGATGAAGTTGCAGGAGAAAAATATGAGAAAATGGTGTATATTACTCGCACTCAAGAATGACAAAGACGTAGACCAAACAATATGAGACCACGCAGCAAGATGAAGTGCACCCATTACAAAAAGATCGGTCACACCCGTGAACAATTCTAGGAGATCATAGGGAGACCAAAGAAGGAGAAACCAACCACATCTTTGAAGGAGAACAATTCAGCAAATTTGGTTACAAAGGATGATTTGGAAAAGTTTTTCCAAAAGTTCTCCAAGACCAATCTCGTCTCCTCTCAAGCTGTCGGTGAAAGCTCTGAAGGTAAGATGCTGGTTTTTCTTTCTATGACAAAAAAAAATACTTGGATTATTGACTCCGGAGCAACCGATCATATGACTAGCGAATCATCTATACTTAGTGAACTTATCAAAATCATAAACAGCCTGTATTAACTATCGATGGGTCATCCATAAACGTTGGGGGTGCTGGAAAAATGACGTTTTTTGGACATCAAAAATATGCAGTTCTTCTTATTCCAAAATTTGCTGCAAATTTGATTTCAGTTAGTAAGATTACTCAAGCTCACAATTGTTTGACAATTTTTTCTCCCAATGACGTGACATTCAGGACTGAACTCGAAGAAAGTGATTGGTAAAGGTCATTTCCAGAGAGGATTATATGTTCTAGACGATTATTGTGTTAGTCTTCTCACCAACTTTCAACAAAATTCTGAGTACCGGATATCACATTCTAGATTGAGGCATATTTCAAATCGGAGCATCAAACAACTTATTCCTCACCTCACCACAGAAAATTGGGCATGCGACGCATGTGAGTTCTCAAAATTCACAAGACTTCCTTTCCAATCATCTGTAGAAGGATCTTTAGAAATGTTTGATCTTATACACTCTGATGTATGGGGGTTGGCTCCTAAGATATATCATACCGGATATAGATAATATATTTCTTTTATTGACGATATACTCATGTAACTTGGATTTATTTCCTTAAGAATTGTAGAAACACGTAACGAGATAGGGAGAAGGAAAAGAGACACACAATATACGTGAAAAACCTCAAAGAGAGGTGAAAAACCACGGAGAAGCTCTACCTAGGTGCACAACCGCAACCCTAGGAGAGAGAGAGTCTTATTCCACTTAATCAACAATTTACACGAAGTGAGATATACATAGGGGAGACCCGCCTAGGGTACCGAGCCACTCTTGGTACCCGTGCCCATGGGACCGGGTACATATCCAGACCCGGTTCCCTATACACAATATTCTAACACTCCCCCTCAAGCTTGGCATACATATCAAACATGCCAAGCTTGCCAACATTCTTTTCAAATAAAGATGTACATAGCCCTTTAGTTAAAACATCTGCTATTTGATCTTCAGACTTCATATACGGTAGAATCAGCTCCTTAGAGTCAATGCGTTCCCGGATAAAATGACGATCAATCTCCACATGTTTGGTTCTGTCGTGCAGGACCAGATTATTAGCAAGATTAATTGCCGACTTGTTGTCATAGTACATCTTCATTTTATCTCCCAGTTCAATCCCAATATCAGCTAGAAGAATCTTCAACCATAGCATCTCTGTAACCCCCATAGCAACAGCCCTGTACTCAGCCTCAGCACTGGACCTCGAACACACTTCTTGCCTTTTGCTCCTCCATACAACCAGGTTACCTCCAAGAAAGATACAATACCCTGTAGTAGATCTCCTAGTGTCTGTGCACCCTGCCCAATCTGCATCAGAGTAGCCTTCAATAGTAAGTTTGTCTTGTCGGGTATACAACAGTCCTTTCCCTGGGTCATTCTTTAGATACCCCAACACTCTTTCTGCATTCTTCCAGTGACAATCAGTGGGAGCATGCATAAATTGACTTAGCACATTTACCGCATACGTGATATCAGGGCGAGTTAGAGTAAGGTAGATAAGCTTACCAACTAGCCTCTGATATCGACATTTTCCTTCCTCATCCAGAATATTGCCCGTCTTGATGCTGATCTTTGTTCCCGATTTCATTGGAGTAAGATAGGGCCTACATCCTCTTTTGACTCATAACCAGCCCTGTCTCTGATCGTGCAATCTCTATCCCCAGGAAGTATCTCAGCTTACCCAGATCCTTGAGGTCGAACTCTTCAGCTAACCTTTCTTTCATTTTCTTGTTTTCTTCTACGTCATCGCCTGTGACAATCATATCATCAACATAAACAAGTAGAAGACTCACCAGACCATTCCTCTGCTTTATGAATAGTGTGTGATTGTCATTTCCTTGCTTGTACCCAGTAGACTTCATCACTATCCTCAATCTTTCAAACCAAGCTCTAGGAGACTGCTTTAAACCATATAATGCTTTCTTCAGATGGCAGCATTTTCCGCTTTGAACATATCCAGGAGCATGCTCATGTAGACCTCTTCTTCTAGATGCCCGTTCAAGAATGCATTCTTGACATCAAACTGATCCATCCTCCACTTCTTTTGCACAGCAAGAGCTAAGATGACCCTCACAGTTTTCAATTTTGCAACAGGGGCAAAAGTTTCAAGATAATCAATACCATACTTTTGGCTGAACCCCTTTGCAACAAGACGAGTCTTATACCTCTCCACAGTACCATCTGACTTGTACTTCACATTGAACACCCACTTGGAACCGACTAAGTGAGTCCCCTTGGGAATATCAACAACTTCCGAAGTGTCATTCTTTGCCAGGGCATCCATCTCCTCTGTCATGGCCTGCAACCATTTAGGATCCTCTCTTGCATCTTCTACACACCTGGGAATCACAGACTTCGACAATGATGTAATAAAGCACTTGTAATCCTTACTAAGTTTAGCATATGAGACAAATCTCTGAATTGGATGAGAAGTACAAGACGTGGAGCCCTTGCGCAGGGCTATAGGAAGCTCTTCGTCGATTGGACTTGGATCATCCGGGGCACTCACATGATTGGGATTGGTTCCTTCAACATTTGCAACCACATCAGTCTCCACCCCATCTGTCTTTTTCCTGATGTACACCTGGCCAAACAAGTGATCACGTGATGTAGACTGATCATCAACAGGGTTCCCATCCGTGCGACTGTGATCACGTGATGTGGACTGATCATCAACAGGGTTCCCATCCGTGTGGCTGCCTCTATCATCTCTGACTGTGTCTGCCTTGTAATCCAAGAAGTCTGTAAACTGAATCAACTGATGCGGGGAATACTCTTCACAACTTTTTTCTAGATACTCCCCCTGAAGAGGATTCCCAGTAAAGTATGCCTCATGTTCATGAAAGGTCACATCCCGGGAGACATAGACTTTAGAAGTGGTAGGATCAACACATTTATATCCCTTCTGAGTAGAAGAATAGCCCAGAAAAACAACCTTGATAGACCGAGGGTCAAGTTTCTTTAGAGAAGGACTATGATCATGAACAAAACAGACACACCCAAACACCCGAGGGGTAAGAGGCCAGGGATTTTGAGTAGGCCAAAGTAGAGAATATGGGGAATGACCCTCCAACACATGGGTAGGCATACGGTTAATAAGGTGAGCACTAGTGAGAAGTGCATCACCCCAATACCGCTTAGGAACCTGACGATGGAACATAATAGCCCGGGTGACATTCAACAAATGGCGATTCTTCCGTTCAGCCACGCCATTTTGGGGAGGTGTGTAACTACAGGACGTCTCATGGACAATACCCTTGCTCTTCAAGAAGTCATGAAGGGATTGAGAAACATATTCTCTAGCATTATCGGTCCTCAAGGCATGAACAGGGGTCTGAAACTGAGTCTCAACAAAAGCCACAAATTTTTTGACAATAACAGGGACTTCACTACGTTCTTTCAATAGGTACACGAACGTACAACGAGAGTAGTCATCAATAAGAGTCATAAAGTAACGAAAGCCACTACAAGTGGGTACTCCCGAAGGACCCTAAACATCAGAGTGAACCAAGGCAAACAGACGGGTGGTTTTATTGAAAGAAACAGGGTACGAAGTCCTAACATGTTTGGCTAACTGACACACTTCACAAGTGAGGGAGTCCATGGAAACAGAGGTAAAAAGTCGAGGAAACAACTTCTTAATCAATTGGAACGGGAGATGGCCAAGCCGCTCGTGCCATCGCATGATGGTAGATCTGTCCTCCACACCTGACAACTGTCCACTAGTAGCTGAAATGAGCGCAGAAGCAACCTGCACAGGCAGTCTGTAGAGTCCATCACTAACTAACTCAATCCCAATCTTTGTCCCCGTCACCAAGTCCTGCAGGAAACACCGATCAGCAGAGAAGATTAGATTGCAATTGAGTTCTTTGGTAATACTGCTGACAGATAACAGATTCACCGAAATATTGGGAACATGAAGAGCATTATGAAGAAGATATTTATTCAACAAGGACAAACTCCCTTTTCCAGCCACAGAAATAGAAGACCCATCAGCCATAGACACGCGTTGCTGCCCGGAAGACAATTTGTATTCTTGAAACATCTTAGGATCCCCTGTCATATGATGCGTAGCTCCACTATCAACAATCCAATCACCGACCTGAGGAGACATCTCTTCAGCCATCACGATCACCAAAGAGAGACAAAGAAAAAATAGCACTGGGAAACCCTTCACCGGCACAAGAGACAACAGGACAAGGGGCGGCGAAGGCGGAAGAAGCACGGTGGAAGAAGCCTTGACAGCAACGGAAGAACGACGGCGCCGCAGGTCACTAGCGGTGCGGAACAACGACGAGAGGTAGAAAAAAACTTGGATAGAATCACAAGAACGAGAGAAAACTCAAGTTCTAACTAGAAAGGAACGATAAAGAGAGAGAGGTAATATCTTCACCGGATTCCCAAACAACCCCAAGAGTGAACAGAATGTCGATTGGGGGAAACAATCGTCGATGTCGCTCGACGGAAGCGATGCCTACTCTCTCTTGGGCTGCAAACTCCCACGGGTAGAAGTTGCACCACACGTTCTCCTTGCTGGAATCAAGATTCAAGAGGCAAAACTAGCAAGTATCAAGGTATAGAAGTGAATAGGAAATCAACTTCGAGATGAGGAAAGCCTTCACCCGTAAGACCGATTTAACCCTGGTCTTTTGTAAGGAAAGGGGGATGCGATCGCCGGAGCGCTGGCGGACGTTGACGCAATCCTCAAGTTACGCTCCTCTCCTCCTTCACGTCCTCTATCAAGACACGGACCAGCCACCTCTTCTTGCACGATGGGTGCCAAAGAAAAAACACTATGTCACAATGGTACGGGTACGGGTATGGGTACGGGTTCGGGTACGGGTACGGGGGTACGTGTACGGGTACGACATTTTTTAAAATCATGGTACGGGTACGACGACTATTATATATAAAAAAAAATTATTTTATATAATTAAACCACAAGTTGTAACAAAAATGCCAATAAAAAGAGGCTCATAATGAATAAATTATCATTTTTTCATTTTGTTAATGAAACTTCTTATGTTAAAGTAAAACAAAAAACAAAAAAATAAAGAATAAGTAATTTTTTTTATTTTTTTAAGTTATAATATAGTTTGGATCTGGATCCGACCCGGATCCAGATCGAAACGTACCCAGCCGTACCAGCGTACCGGTACGCTGGGTACGGGTACCGATACGTGGTACGCCACTAAAATGGCGTACCACTGTGACTTAGAAAAAACAAGAAGATGGAATCAAGGATCAACCCAGCAAGATATTGCAGATTAGAGGCGGATGCACTTCACCGGATTTGCAAAAGACCCCTAGGAAGTGACGTGAATAGGGGGAGGTTAGCTTAGGAAGCGCCTAAGCACGCATATCTTCATTCTTCTCCGGGAAGCAAGTCGACGGCACACGGGACACCGGTGACGGCGACGGCAACAGGGGCGACGGTGCAAAGGGTGACACTGGCGGCGGCAGCAGCGGCGGCGACAGCAGCGGTGGCGGCAGCGGCGGCAGTAGAGTGGCAGTAGTCGCGGTGAGAGAAATTAGGGTTGGAACTTCGCAAACCCTAAAAAATTTCTCAACATCGTCGTCTTTGATACCATGTAGAAACACGTAACGAGATAGGGAGAAGGAAAAGAGACACACAATATACGTGGAAAACCTCAAAGAGATGTGAAAAACCACGGAGAAGCTCTACCTAGGTGCACAACCGCAACCCTAGGAGAGAGAGTCTTATTCCACTTAATCAACAATTTACACAAAGTGGGATATAAATAGGGGAGACCCGCCTAGGGTACCGAGCCACTCTTGGTACCCGCACCCATGGGACCGGGTCCATATCCAGACCCGGTTCCCTATACACAATATTCTAACAAGAATAAAGGTGAAGTACCAAATGTATTTGAAGAGTTCTATAATCTCATTCATACTCGGTACAAGATCAAGATAAAGAAACTTCGTTATGATAATGGTGAGTATGTTAATGACCATCCTAAAGAGTTTATGCGAAAAAAGGCATGCAACCCTATACACGTGTGCTGGAACCCCTCAACAAAATGGTGTTCTAGAGAGGAAAAATCGTCAACTCCTAAACATCGCTCACGCTCTCATGATACACATTACTATACCACAAAAATATTGGAATGAAGTCATTGGTATCACCTATTATATATCCACTCGGATCCCTAATTTTAGCATTGACGTAAAGGTACCTCTTGAATTCCTCCTCAAACAGTCGATCCCATTAGACATCTCAAAGTTTTTAGGTGCAAGTGCTATGTCCATGTGCAGGAAAAATTCAGAAATAAATTTCACAAACGCGCAGTCAAAGAGATTTTCATGGGATACTCCAGCGAAAAACATGGCTACTGATGTCTTAATCTCACTACAAATAAGATGATGGTCTCACGAGATATAAAGTTTTAGGAGTCTGAAAAATACTTTGAAAATATGCAACAAGAAGAGCATTCTTCTCAGCCCACCGATGAAATCAGCAATATCTCTCGCCCCTTGACCGACATCTTTAATCAAGTTCCTCAAGAGGTAAACCAGCCTTTGCAGATTCAAGAAGCAGCTGGTGAAAGAGGAAATCAAACTCCTACCTTGGACGTCACTAACATTCCTCAAGTTAGACATTCTTCATGACAATGCAGGCCTCCGATCAGGTTAAGTGATTACTATACCTATCTAGCCACTGACAATATCCATTATATTGAAAAATATTTATCTTTTGACGGATTGTCAGAGCAGTATAAATCTTATGTTCATGCAACCTACAAACTCCAAGAGCCGAAAATGTTTGAAGAAGTTAGCAAAGATGTCAGATGGATAGATGCCATGAAAGAGGAACTTTGAGTTCATGAAAAAAATCATACATGGGAATTTGTCCCTTGCCCGGAGGGAAAGAAATTGGTTGGAAGCAAATGGATCTACAAAAATTCAAAAGCAATAGAGAAGTAGAACGATACAAAGCATGACTTGTTGCAAGGGGATTCACTCAGACTGAGGGTATTGACTACATAGAGACTTTTGTCTCAGTAAGAAAAATGAATACAGTAAGGGCCCTTCTTGCCATTGCTTTCATAAAACGATTGAGTTTCTTGCAACTTGACGTTAAAAACGCCTTTCCCCATTGTGAATTAAGGGAAGAAGTATTCATGCATGTCCCACAAAGTGTCACAAGTAAACCCGGTCACGTGGGCAGACTCAAGCAAGCTCTGTATGGTCTCAAACAGTTGCCTCGCTCGTGGTTCTCTTGTCTTAGCCTTGCTATCAACAAGTATGGCTTCAAACAAAGTACAACAGATTGTACTATGTTCACAGCCACTCGTGATGACAAGGTAACCATTATACTCATATATGTTGATGATATTATACTTACTGGAGATGATCATGAGTACATACATATGATAAAGAAGTATCTCACCAAAGAATTTGAAATCAAGGATCTGGGAACTTTTCAATACTTTTTTGGAATTGAAGTTGCTCACTTCGACAAAGGTGTTTTTATTTGCCAATAGAAATACATCATTGATCTCCTCAAAGAACTGGTTATCTAGGTTCCAAAGATGTAGAGACGCCTCTTGAGACAAATTGCAAGCTGAAGAAAGAAGAATGCATCACTGTTGAAAATATAGAAAGTTTTTAGAAACTCATCGGCAAACTTATATATCTTACAGTCACTCATTCAAATATAACATATGCAGTCAGCCTTATCAACCAATTTATGCATAGACCAAGGTCTAGCCATGTCGAGGCAGCACATAAAATACTGAGATACTTAAAAGGTAGCCCAGGCAAAAGCGTTTTGATGAAACGAAGTCCATCCCTTACTATATCTGGTACTAAGACCCTAACGACCGGAGATCAACATCAGGATACTGCACATTTATTGGGAAAAATCTTGTGACATGGAAAAGCAAAAAACAAACTGTTGTGGCGCGGTCAAGTGCTGAAGCCGAATACAAAGCTATGGTTGTATGCACGTGTGAACTTATTTGGATCAAAGCTCTTCTCAAGGATATGAATTTGGATATAAGGGAATCGATGGAACTGAAGTGCGATAACATGACAACTATCCATATTGGGGTAAATCATGTATTCCACGAGCGAACCAAGCATATTGAAGTCGATTGTCATTTTGTTCAGGAAAAAATTCAAGATATCACTATTTGCACTTCACATGTTAGAAGTGAGAACCAGTTGGTTGACGTCTTCACCAAGAGTTTGGGAAAAGAAAAGCATAAGTATATGATCGACAAGTTGGGACATATTAATATATGTCTACCAACTTGAGGGAGAGATTGTTAGCAGAATTACAGGAATCACCTCCATTTGTTAATTTTTCTGTTTGGAAGGAGTATCTAATCACTGCCTTATCATGTTTCCTTTCTCATCGTTTCCATATCGTATGTTTCCTTTTCATCAAAGGAACGGTTATACTATTTAATATGAGAATTCTGTGTGATTCTCTTACCATAATCCGGTCTAACCTATACTCTATAAATTGAGGATTCATCCTCCCTAACTTTGTACCAGAGAAATAAAGAAGTGCTCTCTTTTCCGTGGACGTAGGCATCAAAATGCCGAACCACGTATTTGCTTGAGTATTATGTGTGCTTTTTCCTATTGTTTTTCATGTTTTTAGCACTTTCTTCTTTGGGTTTGTTGATGACGTCCTCTTGTTTTCTACCGGGGGGGGGGGGGGGGGGGGGGGGGGGGGGGGGGGGGGGGGGAAAGGCGAGCAGTGACCAACATCAAAGTCTACCTAACTCAGATAAAGGAGTGCACATGCCTTACCATTGACAGCTTTAAATCCACTGTGGTAGCCTTCAATACTAAAAGTGAACAGGCTAGTCTGCATGTAGCCACTCTAGGGTGGGAGAATAAATAGCTTTCTGTTAAGTGTCTGGGTCTCCCTCTCTTTTCAGGTAACATAGTGTTTGATCATTGCCAAGACTTCCTCCAAAAAGTTGACAAAAGGCTTGCAGGAAAAATTCATCTCCTTCCTTATGCAGGAAGGTTGTGTTTGCTTAAACATGTCCTTTGCCAGGTTATTGGGTTTTCGTTAGAAGGCAAGGTGTTTTTAAGAAACTCAATGCTTCTATGGCTAATTTGCTTTGCAGATGCCTTTGACTCCAAACCAAAAAAGTCATCTTATTAATTGGAAAGTTCTGTGCAGCCTATTCAAGAAGATTGAGTTGGTGTTCTCAACCCTCTTGAGAGGTGCAAAGCTATGATAGCCAAGTTGGGGCTTCAAATTTACTGACAGCCGGAGGGAGACTTTACCTTCATCCACAAGAAATATTTTAAGAACCCATAGCATTTGGACAATAAAAAATTTAGGTGGTTCCTGGTTATCTAATAGTCTTGGTTATTTAAAGGCATGTTTTGGGCTACAAAGGATACTCTCCCAAATATCATGTAGCGGGTGCGGTGCGGAAGGGACAGATAACATTTTGGCATGATAATTAAAGTGGAACATATTTGTACTGACATTTATCCAGTGATATTTTGAGTAAGATCCATGGAAGTTTCAAGTGAGTCCCATAGTCACAAAAATGTGTTTTTTTTTCAAAAAATGTGAAAAAATGTGATAAATTAAATGACTGTTTAAAACTTTTAAAAAACACTTTTTTGTGAAAAACAATCAAAAAAACAAAAAAAATGTGTTTTTAACGCCTTTTTTCAGTTTTTTAATGCGAAACAGTTTTTTTATTTTCTATTTTTATTTAAATATACTTATCTTTTGATGTTTGTGTTATTAGTTTCTTACTTATTTTATTTTCTTTCATTTTTAGTTTTTTTAAGTTTTTAAAAATTTACTATATTTTTCTTATTTTTTTTCAAGCTCATCGTAGTCATTTAAAATTCTGAAACGTTATTTGTGACTATACTTTCAACCCTACCATCGTTGAATTTCTTAACTAGATTTCATTCTTTCCCATATATTAAAAATATCTTTCAGCAGTTGAACACTCACAAATCAATGGTGCAGGAGGGCCAAGATATGCTCCTCCTTTATCTCAAATTGGTTGGATCTTTTCCATCATTGACTAGTGGCGCAGATTAAAAGGATCCCCTTCTTGGCAGCTTTGGCACGAACGGATCTAGATAGAGGAATTCATCCTAAAGGAATTCATCCTAGAGCGACTTGGTTCCTGTACATTGCACTTAAAGACAGACTGCTGACTTTGGATAGATGGAAAAAGCAGGGCCTTGCCTTTGCTAATAGGTATTTCATGCGCCAATCTGTGAAGGAAACGCAAGCCGCATCCTTTCTCTTACAGAAAGGTTAGAGAGGCATGGTCATTCATATCCAAGAAATTTGGTAAGAAAGTTCATAATGTCGGAAAACAAAACAGATCATTTCAGAGATGGTTCAGTTGTAAATTCAGGATGCCTTGGCTGCAAGTTTTATGGAGATCATGCTTCTATCAAATTGTGTGTATGATTTGGAAAGCTAGCAACAATTGTATGCATAGCGGTGGTCCCCTCCAATCTCCCAAGTGTTGGGATTTCTCTCCTCATGCATACACAAAACCAAATGTATATGCCCTAAACAAAACAAGATCATGCTCATGCTAAATCATTGAATTAAACAAAACCTTAAACTTAAAGCGGAAGCGTACCTGATTCCATCTGAACTGGTGCACGGAAAGATCGCAGCAGGGTCTTCCAGGGTACGTGCGGTGCTCGTGAGACCTCTCTCAGATGGAGAAGAGACAACCCTACAAATCAAATGCAACTATATTCGCACGACCCCAGGGACCACCACTATTTTATAATAAGGACAATTACGGATTCAACCCATCAAAGAGTCTGTAATTGCGTACCGGTATCTATACATTTCAAAATTACCTCATACCATAAAAAATGACGTAATATCCCAAAACGCAATCACTTAAGTGGATATTTACTTTAAGATAGCCATAATGTCTGAAATTCTTCATAGACATATGCCGACCCACCAAATGATCTTACAATCTCCCACTTGAGCTAAATATGTCTTTATACATTTAGACATTACACAAAACATTAGGAGCTCATAATTGCTATTTTATTAAACGTCATTTTCACCAATCTCGTCCATAACCATATCAACATAGAACCAAAGCGACTTTCACTATAATAAAATTAGCTAAACCTTCAATGATCACAAATGTTAACATAATCAATGACATAGATCTGATATGGATGTATAGCATGAGAATTACATGTAATGTGATTACAACATGCCTATTCTTAACTGGTCCAACTTTAAAGCCTTATGGAGATCAAAACACAACCACATAAACACAGAATGGAACCAAAGAACTTTAAACTTTATTTTGCAGAAAACTGAATATTTGTTCTTACATAAGAGCAAACAAAATACAAACTCCCACTACACTTGCACATCATCCAAGGATAACACCCCCAGTGAAAGACCTTATGTGTTAAACCCTTGGTAAGCGGATTCACAATAATGAAGTTTGTCTCAATATGCTCTAGACACCTGACCATTTTGTATCCTCTCTTTAACAGCCCAAAAACTTAATGTCGATGTGCTTCGACTTTGACAAACTGCGGCTGTTATTAGAGTACATGATTGCTGAATTATTGTCACACAATAACCTTAGTGGTCTTTCTACACCATACATAATGCACAGCCCCGTGACAAAATTTCGCAATCACAAAGCATGATTGGATGCCTCGTAACATACTATGCTACTGTTTTGGCACCCAACAAAGTCAAAATTTGAATACCCAATGATCTCCCACTGGTCTAACTTCCTGTATGTGAGCATAAAATCTTACGTTCTTTGTAAGTACCTCAAAACTGTTTTGGCTGCTTTCCAATGATCCATACCAGGATTGCTTAAGTATCTGCCTAATATTCCAATGATAAATGCAATATCCGGACGAGTTCAAACCTGAGCATACATAAGGCTTCCCACAACAGACGAATAGGGAATCCTTTCCATTTCCTTACATTCGATTTCACTTTTGGAGCACTGTTTGAGACTAAACTTGTCTCCTTTAGCAACTGGAGTATATCCTGGTTTACAATTCTTCATGTCATATCGCTGGAGCACCTTATTAATGTATGCCTTTTGTGATAAAGCAAGAATACCCGAAGAATGATCTCGAAATATTTGTATCCCCAATACAAAAGATGCACAACTAAGATCCTTCGTGTCAAACTTTGTTGACAACAATTTCTTAGTTTCATGCAATATACCATCATAACTTGCTAGCAATATATCATCGACATATCAAACTAGAAAGATAAATTTACCCCCACTGAACTTTTGGTATACACATTCATCAACCATATTAGTTTCAAAGCCAAATGAAACTATAACTTATGAAATTTGTAATACCACTGACGGGAAGCTTGCTTTAGCCCATAGATGGATTTCTTGAGTTTGCAGACTATTTTCTTTGCGTCTCCTGAAGCAAATTTTTCTGGTTGCACTATATATATCGTTTCATTAATGTCTCCATTTAAAAACGTTGTCTTAACATCCATCTGATGCAGCTCTAAGTCAAAATGAGCTACAAGTGCCATTATAGTCCTGAAAGAGTCTTTCGACAAAACTGGAGAGAAAGTTTATGTATAATCAATGTCTTCCTTTTGAGTAAAGCCCTTTGCAACAAGATGTGCTTTATACCTTTCGATGTTTCATAACGAATCCCTCTTGGTTTTAAATATCCATTTACAACCAATGGGTTTCACATCTTCAGACAAAGGAACAACTTCTCATACGTCATTATCCATCATAGACTTTATTTCCTCATTCATGGCATCCATCCACTCAAGAGATTTAGAACTCTTTATTGCTTGCTGGAGGTTCACAGGATCATCCTCCATTAAGCCCATATCAACATCATGTCTTTGGAGATAGACAAAATCATTTGAAATTGTATTTCTCCTCTCTATAGTGGATCTCCTCAGTAGTACCTCTACTTGATTTTCTTGAGGTTGTTGAGTTTGTTCTCCAGTAGGGAGATCAACATCATTGTCTTCTTCTGAATAGAGTGGACTTAGGTCCCTCTTCAAAGGCAATGCTTCTAACCTGATCACCTCCCCAAACTCAATATCATCGAAGAAACAGGTATTTCCTGTTTCAAAGAAAGACTTACTGGATGAATTATAAAACTTATAACTCCTTAATATTTGTTCATTTTCCTTTTATACATTCAATGCAAACATTAAAGTCTCCAAAATCAAGGGACTGAAGAATTCTTTTCGACATAAGCCTTTTATTCTCTTTTCAGAGATATGTCCTAAGTGCTTATATCATAACATAATAGAATTCTCATTGGCTAATTTCTTTTCAGTACCACTAAATGTAACATGCAAGGTTTCATGATATGAAGCAACTGTATCAAACAAATAGATGTTGTTGCTACCAGACAAAGAACCAGTGAAATTCAAATTTGAATGCAGAAACAACTTAAATTTACATTCTTCAAATAAACAATTATAACCAAATTTGTCCAATGAGTAAATAAGAACCAAATTCCGTCTAAAAGATGGTACCACATAAGTTTCTATCAAATTCAAATAACAACCAGTCTTCAACAATAACCCAAAAATCTGTTATGGCTTCAACCTTCGCCTTCTTGTCATCGTCCACATAGATGAATCTTTCAGCATCAATTGGCGTTCGACAATTTAGACAGCCTTGCATAGAGACACTTATGTGAGTAGTAGCACCTGAATCTACCTACCAAGTGTTTTTGGGTACTGAAGTTAAATTAACCTCACAACAAACTAAAGTGAGAATTGTACCATTCCTTTCACGCCATGCGTGATACTCAGTACAATCCTCCTTCATATGACATTCACCCTTGCAAAAGAAGCAGCCTGATAGGCCTTCCTTATGCTTCTTTTGTTTCTTAACAGATGATTGGTCAACTGCAACTTCCTTAACAGTCTTTCTTTTCTTACTTATAAAAATCGAATCATTTAACTCAGGAATAGTATTCAAAATTTGCAAATATCATATAAACAGAACTCACTGTACAAAGAACAAACCAAAGCATGCTCACAATCAATACATGTACAAAGATGAAACAACAAATATAAATGAATTCAAATACAATGGCCTAAAACCCATCACAAGGTATCGGTGCAACGCCAATATCCAATCTTTGGATTGAAATACTAACTGCAAGTAGTATTTTTTGTCAACAATGAATATAGATAATTAACCCTGTCAAACAACGAGCCTATCTTTGGATTGACTCGCTATTCACATAGAAACCTGAAAAATTATCACATATTCATTGCCCTGTATACTTAAATCTGACCAAACAACAATCCTCCTTTGGATTGATTATTGCCTGCATGGATCAAGTATACTATCATCTATTGTTCAAAACAGGCAAATTCGTACAACAGAGGTCACTTTGGCGACATCAAGTACAAACTTACTCATTTCAAACAACAGACATGGCCAAAGATCAAATTCATAATTCAAACATTCATCTAAAGTGCACCCACAAGTTTAATAACATGCAAAAGATGATACATATATTAAAATTCACATACAAGTTTGTCTTACATTAAATCCAATACCAAATGATTCAATGATGTGACACATACAAATTGACCTTACTTTGAATCCAAAACCAAATGATTCAATGATATAGGCCCAAAAGAGTCCAAAATTTCATGAACCGGTACCATAATTGTGTTCAAATGGGTCAAGAACTACTGAATCGGCCTTAAAATGGCCCGTATCGTTCTTAAACCACAACTAGAACACCCACATAACCCTAAACAGGACTGAACCAGTCCCAAAAATTGAACGAACCATTCAAAAATAGACTGTATCGATTCCAAAACCTAGTGAACCGGTTAAAAAATGGCTAAAGTCGGTTCTAAAACTGAATGAACCAGTCTGAAAAACCCTGAATCGGTCTGAAAACTGACTGAACCGGTCTGAAAATGGCCCGAATCGGTTCAAAAATCGTTCGAATCGGTCCCCAAAAGTCTGAACCGGTTCCAAAAGGGTTCGAACCGGTCTGAAAAGCAACTGAACCGTTTCCGAACAGTTCTGAATCGGTTTTAAATGTCTGAACCGGCCTCAAAAGGCTGGAACCGGTTCCTAAAAGGTTTGATTCTGAATCGGACCGAATCGGTTATGAACTTAATGAACTGGTTCTAATATAAATACAAACCATATGGATACGGGTCAGGTCCGACAGGACCCGAACCGATCCAAAAAAATCAAAAGCGGAGGCGCGGGCGGGCGACGGTAATTTTTTTTTTTTAACTGTTGGATCCGGATCGGGTCTGTTAAGACCCGACCCAAACCGACCCGGCTGGACCTACCGATCATCGTCTCCACCGCTCGCCTACCGAACGGCAGGCGAGCGACGAAGCTCCACCGGCTGGCCACCCAACTCCGTGGGTGACCGCTGGCGGGTGCCGCCAGCGTCGCCGGACGTCGGCCGCCACGATGGCGAGCCGACGCCTGCTCGAAACCGGCCGATTCTGGCCGGTTTCCCCTCATCGACATTCTGCCCCTTTTGCTTGAGTTGGATGAGGGAAAAAAATAGCGACAAAAGAGCCGCAGGCAGTCCACTAGAGACCATGGGTGGGTGCCTGAGGGTTGCACAGCCCCGTCCGGCGACAAGAAAGTCGCCGGCAGGCCTTTGACCGGCCATCGCCCTGTCTGTCTGTCGTCGTTTTCCCTTGTTCCTTCCCTTACGGTTGCATCTGAGGCGCAGAGGGCACCGCAGGCCACCCACAGCGTGGGTGGCCGCCGTCGGGGTTTCCTCACGACTGTCGAAAGCCCGCCGTCGCCTACCGGCGACTGACGCCCACCGATCCGGCCGTCCCCTTGCCCATGCCTCGTCCTCAAGTGGCTGCAACGGGAGCCCGACGGCTTCTGTTGCTCCTCCACGGCCTTTTTTTTTTGAAAAAAAAACAACACTTGCAATCGGAACATACGAACGAGAAGAACACACAAAATCACCAAAAAAAATTCAACGATTTAACGAAGAACATGGGCTCTGATACCAATTGTTAGGATTTCTCCCCTCATGCATACACAAAACCAAATGCATATGCCCTAAACAAAACAGGATCATGCTCATGCTAAATCTTTGAATTAAACAAAACCTTAAACTTAAAGCGAAAGCGTACCTGATTCCATCTGAACTGGTGCACGGGAAGATCGCAGCAGAGTCTTTCAAGGTATCGTGCGGTGCTCATGAGGTCTCTCTCAAATGGGGAAGAGACAACCCTACAAACCAAATGCAACTATATTCGCACGACCCCAGGGACCACTACCATTTTACAATGAGGACAATTACGGATTCAATATATCAAAGAGTCCGTAATTGCGTACGGGTATTTATACATTTCAAAATTACCCCATACCATCTAGAATGATGTAATATCCCAAAACGCAGTCACTTAAGCGGACATTTACTTTAAGATAGTCATAATGTTTGAAATTCTTCATAGACATATGCCGGCCCACCAAATGATCTTACACCAAGTTCGTCTGATCTGTTTGGAACCAATTCTCCGATACAGTCCAGAACAGCCAGATTCTAAAAAAAAAAAGTGAGGTTAAAGCTTATCATGTGTGGAATAGAGTCGGCATTGGAACCAGTTCTCCGATACAGTCTAGAACAGCCAGATTATCAAAAAGGGTAAGCTTAAAGCCTATCATGTGTGGATTAGACTTGGCATTGTTGCTGTGGACTGGCCCAGCCTTAGGAGAATGAGGCTTGCATTCAGATTATCTCAAAATCCTTGAACAACTTAAAAGTTGCTGCTGCAGTAGGTTGAGGTGATGGAATAAGACATATTCTCCCTCTCCAAGAAAGCACAATGGAGAATGAGATTCTTGATCAGGCGCTCGAAATATATGCTCCAGACTTTCACGGCAATATCCTTATAGTTACTAACCAACACAGATGCAAGATGACATTACGAGACGGCTTGGAAGGAAGAGGCAGACTTAGAGAGGCCCTGCAGTTTGCTGACAGATTTTTCTTGTCATCTCAACTCCCTGCGTGGGATGTAATTAATGTATTGTGGTAGGATGGTCAATAGCTTCCACAGCTCCAAATCGGGTTTTTGAGCTCCCCTATTCCTTTCCTTCTGTCCATTGTTTTGTGTATTCCTGATTATTGTACATGTTTCATTGGAATAACAGGTAGGAGGCTTATCCTCAAGCAGATCCGTTCCCAAACAAACTAGAACCGCCTCCACATGGATGTAAATAGAGAACTCCAGTGATCCACTTTTAAGACCTGGACTATAGACCAAGACCAACGTTGTTTAAGGTGGGCTTTCTAGAAAGGATTCCAGAGTCTGACTGGGGCATGAATCATTTTCAAGGCTACCGAAATTTAAGGTCTAGACAGAATTCAGAATGCCATTAACATATTCGAGATGTAAGCACCCCAATAGCAAATTTGAAGGCAAAAGAATAACTGACAATTAGTCCAACAAATAATATACTGCAGGCCGGCAACATATTTGGCGGTACCCATGTCCGATTCATTAGCTGCCATCGGCAAAAGGACCGCAAACAGCTAATCACCAACTCGGGATAGCTTGTTAACCTTGAGAAGGATTTCACAATGCATTGAACCGGAGACGTTTCATAGATTAATGATCATGACATCTAATATGGTATCTTAGTAGGGTCCCAACGTTTTTGGGTGAAGTCTACGTCCATAGGTTCATGGTCACGAAATCTAACATGGTAACTTACCAGGATCCTTGGTGAAATCTACGTCCAACGTTTTAAATAAACTTATGAGGTATATTTCAGGCTACCAAACGCAAGTCCAGGACGGACCTCCTCCCCAGGACTTGCAGGGAGGGACCTGCCTCACTTTAAGTCGACCACCATGGGTCAAAAGGAAAGACACATACACACACACGCCCAGGTGCTCAGTCGGCCTAAACGACCTTCCATTGCTTCCACCTACATGACTCTGACGAAGTACCAAAACTAACAAATACCACCCTAATCACGACCTCCCTTCCGAGGCCCGTCCGTGTATCAACACGAGCAGTGAACAAAAACAAAGACTACTACATGAAGATCCACTGGAACAAAAGCATATTCAAAATAGCTAATGAGTCAATAGTAAAATACAAGGTTTCCATCTGCAAACATCTGCTCTATTTTAAATCAGTAACAGAAACATAGTGTCTTCAAAATCACCGTTTGATATTTTAGCAGTACCAGCTTTCTGAAAAAACATCCCCTAAGCGTAGACTCTGCAGCAAACGAGATAAAAAACAAAAAAATTATCAAGATTGTGTCAAAGACAATAAATACCAAATGTAAGTTATGTAATAAACCATGTACGTGGCAAAAGCATCAAATATGAATTCCTAGTGAAAATAAATTTCTCAAAATTATTGAGTTTACAACACTTTTGAAAAAAACCAAAATGAGCCAAAGTTAAGTCGGATGTGCATAAGTGCAGTGGAGAATGATCAGTCACATCTACAACCACATACAGCAAACCTGGTACAGGTATGGCCACGGCCTTAAAGACATGTTGCACAGCTGACAATATTGCCGGGCAGGAATCACACACATTGCACCAACAGACTCGATCTCAAAAAACAATCACCAACATTCGTCTAAGTGGGAGACTATAAATTTTAGACATAGGCTGTATACCGTGGAGAAACCTCACACGAATTAAGACAGGGTTACCAGTAACTGCAGTCTGACTTCATTTACCACCTCTGAACCGCATATGACCAACTACGCCTAAGATGGGTTTGACCATGATCAGAATTCAATAAAACCTAGCAATCTACCTGGAACAGACTCTGCAAGCATGGCACACACTTTGATATGATACCTCTTGCAGGATCACCTTCCAGTTGACACTTTGATATGATACCTCTTGCAGGATCACCTTCCAGTTGACCTGAACTACTTCCCTCACAGCCCTCGCTGTTTTACTGTGGCTACTCCGCACGCAACTCAGTCTCTAACATTTTCAGGAACAAGGTAGTATAAATTCATCTAACTGTTTCAATGAAATCTTTTAGTTATTTTATCTTACAATAGTAGTTAGACATCGATTTGAATACAAAGATTTTCTCCAAGCATCCAACTTCTAAATGACAAGTCAGAAAATATTGCATTCCCACACTCCTTTCTGATGGGACCACTAACGACATTGTGTGTATTCAACTCTGTTTTCACCACCTTACCCTCGAATAAACAATCAGATCCACCACAACGAGAGTTCTCTGTGGCATAGAGAATGCTAGCAAAAAACCTATCCTTCATGGCTTCACAAAACCAGAATAAGCGAAAGCATCTGTTCAAGAATTACCAGGAAACAAGACGGAGAGCACTCGTAGCATTAAACAACAGAGAAACAAGTAATCCAAAAAGTCACCAACTTGGCTGTCAAAAAACCCATAATTACTAAGAACCAGCACACGTATCCGGGTATGACTAGAGAGAAGATGCTCCTCACAAAAAGTATAAACATACCTTAACAGGTTAATAAATTCAAAGCCGAGAATCTGCAGCCTTGTCACGCCCATCTCCACCAGTACTGGCTAATTTTGCAGCAACTTGCTCTTCTGATAGAGGCAAATAGTATATCCGAGGTGTGGTTCGTGTTTTCTTAAACAGGTCATCAAGTGTAAGGACTGGAGCCTCAATCTTCTTAGGTGGCGGTGGTGGTGGCAGCCGTTCACGGCCCACATGCTGTGGTCGGGCCTGAGGTGTAAGGGGTGGTGGAGGTGGCAGCTGCTGCTTTGATGAAGGTGGCACAACAGGAGGAACAGGGGGTTTCACAGATGCATGGGGATTCACTTGATTGGACTGAGGAGGAGGTACTGTTGGCTGACTAACAGCAGGTGGTGACTGAGGCCCGCCTTCAACCCGAAGCTTGACATCTTCAGGCTCAACAAATTCAGCAGTCAGTAACCGTCCACCATTAGGAGGCCATTGAAGATTGTAGACAGCATCTCTGGTTGCAATTGCTTCATCGACAGAAGAATACTGCATGATCAGAGCACAACATGCATTATCCGACATGTCATATTATGATCTAACATCCACTGTTTCATTATGCTGGAAACAGTTTTAACACAGATCTGGAGTTCTGATAATTACAAAAGGCACATAAGATTACCGTCACATAGCAGTGGGTCTTAATATGATCCATCCAGAAACACCGGACAGTCCCAGTCTTGGCAAGAAGTTCTTGTACAGCCTTCAATGTGAATGGGCGCAAAAATTTATCAATTCTCAAAGAAGCCGTAGGTGATCTCTGAGGTGGAGGAACTGCAGCAAACAAGGCAACAGTAAGTGTTCTGTTCTCCAGAAGAATTCTCAAGTAAGAAAGAGAGAAGTGAAATGGAGTAAGGGAACTCTTAGCTCACCAACTCGCCCCTTGGGTGCTTCAGAATCAATATTAGAGTCAGTTCTAGCAAGCTTAACACCTTGTGCTTTATCGATTGGTGACAAAAGATTGGCATTAGATGCAGCAAGAGGAGACGTTTGAGTAGCATCGGGAAGGTTTTCCTTGTCCAGTCTAGGTGGTCTTGCAGCAGAAACCTTAGCCAATTCATGATCACTGTTCCATTTCCGCTGTCGTTTGGGAGGCTCATGTTCTACTTCAACATCAGTACCTGAGACAAGAATAATTCCGCAGGAATCGGATGAGAAAATAAGAGGTGACAGTTACCTTGAGCATGGACAAATGAACCTAGCGATTTTTTACCATTGGATGAAATCCACTGCATTTACTTTAACCTGAACAATGCAGAAACTGCTGGTTTACCAAGACCAGGAAACATCTAACTAAAGTTTGGATTTGAGCATCACAACTAGAAGGTTAAATTAGGACCCATTCTAGGTTTACAAATTGCTGTTGCCAGTCAAATATACAATAACAGGAGGAGATAGTTATCTTGAGCATGGAGAACTAACATATGAATTGTTCACCATCAGAGGAATGTTTTGCATGCATTTTAACTGGACCAATGCAGAACCTGTTGATTCACCAAGAATTAGGTGGAAGCTACTCAAGCTTTGGAATTTGAGCACAAAAGTGGAAGTTATTAAAGGGTCTGATCTAAGTTTACTGTTGCGTAAGATCTCTAAGACAAATGGAACACAAAATGAAATGCAGTTTTAGTCTAAGCGTCAACAGTAGGACTATACTCCAAAAGTCTTTCCATTTCCTCGAGCAAAGCATCTTAGCAGTTCATTCTTTTGGTCTGTTTAACCGTGGTTCATTGGATTAACTGATTGGCAAGCAAACTTCTTTCATATATGCTGCTAAGAACCATCCTTCATCCAATATCCATACACAACCAAATGCATCTCTCCGAATATATATGCAGAATATGATGTAATTTAAACCAGAAAACTGACTAAAAGCCATAAAAACATCAAGAGCTAAGAGCCTAGGAGCCATCAATCAGAAAATTTGATGTACAATAGATAATATACAAAAGAAGGATAGAAACAAAATTATCCAACTGTACGAATGTAAAAAATAACGAATGAACCATTTCAGAACTACAAAATTCAAGGTTCAAGTACAAAAGAACTATAATACTAGAGGTAATTAGATCAGTAAATAATGGAAAATCACAATGAAATGTCCTTCAACACACAAGCAGATTTTCACAAAGGCGAGGCTACAGGCCATACACATTCACTTGACCTTCATGAAGGCATATGTGTGTGTGTGTGTACATATATAACACACACACACACACAGAGTAAGAGAATCTGCATATGCTATCAGTACAAAATCATGTGACTTGAACATAAAAGATGAGCTATAGAAGCCAAAAAAAAATCAGGCCCTTGATCTAAAATATGATATACACATTTAGAAAATATCAAATTTTACAGGTTCATAATGTCTTGAATGCAAGAAGTAGATTACAGAAAAAAAAATGAGTAAAAATGTTACAAATAGAGGATGTACAAATAAGTCATAACATGGAACTGGGTTCAACGCATTCTCTATAGTTCTTTGTTTCAAGTTTATATACATATGTGAAAGAGAGAGAGAGAGAGAGAAGGCGTGAGAGTTTTGCGGTCCATTTTTCCAGACAAACCCCAAAAACAAGTGGTCTTCATAAGCCTAAAAATGTCATTTTCATACGAAAGCAATGGCTCCTGTGCTTCAGAACTTTTCTCTATTTCATATTTTCCTTTTTTCTTTTTTTCCTTTTTTTTTTTGAGAGGCGGTGCCTATAAAAGAAGAAAATATTTTCCTATTTATGTTCCAATTTGGGGACACATAAGAATAGGCCTTTTCAATATGAGAGAGAATAAGAAAAAAATAGGGACGAACTACTTTTACTAAGATTTACAGCAGGAAGCAGTAGCTAGCAACTGAATCAAGGCAATGTATTTAAATGTCATGATAGGAAAAGGAAATTATAAAAGATAAACAGTACACCTATTCAAAGCACTATTATAGAAAAATTGCCAGAGAAATAAACCTACCAGCTTTCCTCTTCTCTGCAAGCTGTGTTGAGTTTTCAATGGACTCGACAAACTCATACTTCTCTTCCATGTTAATCTGAACAGTTCTAGTTTCAGATTCCATTTTTTCATCGATTGCAATAGATTCTTGAATTTTGAAATCTTTATCTCCACCATCATCATCCAAAGTGATATCAGAACTCTTACTCTCAGACACTTTCTCTTGTACTGGCTCTTCAACAACACTTTCATGAGCATAAATGTCTGCATCACCTTTCCCAAATGAATCAACATCCATATCATGAGTGATGTCTCCACATTTGGCAGCACTTTCTACACCACCTTCAACATCCGTAACAGAAGCACCATGATCACCTGCATTGGATAAAGGCTGTGGCACCTCTTTCTTAACAACCTCTGGTTCTACAGAGACATTATCAGTAATCAAATTATCCTTTAATGTGTTCTCTTGTTTAATTGACACAGAATCAGTAGAAACAGACTCACACTTTACAACTTGGTGAACACTCTCAGATACCTGCGGAATGGGTTCGGAGGCGATTTGGCTTTCCTCAGTTATTGGAGCTTCATCCTTTCGTTCTGCAGCAGAAAAGCCGGTACAGTCTGGCATATTCTCAGATACCTGGGAGATAGCTGTTGAATCAATGGGCTTCACGTCCTCAGGAATTGATGCTTCAATTTTTGCATCTACACTGGGATTAGTAATCTCTGATGCTGGATCCTCGTCAGCCCCAAGACCACAGTCAGTTAGCCCAGCAGTCTCATCTGCCCTTTTGTCATCTGAACCAAGCCATTTATTGTCATTGAGATTTCCCACCCTATCATCTTGAGCAACAACTGAGGCACAAGGATCATTCACATCGACCATATGCACATTTTCGTTATTGACATTCTTCACAAGAGGTTCTCCACCATCTTTAGGCTTTGCATGACCATCATCCTTAACCTCTACATCCTTGCTCGTAACCAATGGTTCATCTTGCAAATTGAATCCATTACCCATATCAGTGGCTTCAGCAGCCTCTTTTCTGAGTGCTTCATGCAGCCGCCTCACAAGTTCCTCCTTCAGGCCTCTTGTTATCAGCTTCCGCCTCTTAAGCTCATCCTTCAATTCAATGACCTTCCATTGATCAAGTGGCCGATCCCAAGGGGCAGAATTTGTTGACATATCTGGAAGAAAAAAAAAACAGCATCTCATGAAATAAGAATCAAAGACAAACTTTAGCTTGACAACAGGAAACCACCCAAATCTCTATACAGTGACTATAACATGGACACCTGTGGACAAATATAAAAGGGGAAGAAAAAGGTAACACCCACTTTGAAACAATATAGACACGGAGACCATGTTTTTTTACATCCGATGGATCTGAAATCCATAGTGCCAAAATCCACCATTTGTTTAGTCCCACAAAGTGTGGATTCCAGGTCAGACTCAGGTCTGAACGGAGGGTACAAACATACCCGAAAGCATGGAAAACCAGAAAAATTCAAGAATAGGGTACAGCGGAAAAGCAAATGGAAGAAACAAACTCTAGAGGAGAAAAACCTGCAAAGCAAGACTAACTAAAGGCACAAATTGATAGAAACGATACCATGCAGTAAACCTAAATAGTAAATATGTAGACCTGGAAACAAAATAAGAATAATTTCTGGGAACCTGCAATGCAAGACCACCTAAAGGCACAAATTCATACAAACCACACCAAACAGCAATAAAATGCACAGCCTGCACAACAAATAAGACTAATTACTTAATTACTCAGCAAGGCATACTAAGCAATGCACCTTACCACCGTCAGAACACATTGCCATTTTTTCAAATATCACATAGAAATGGGCAAATAAAGCAAAAGAAAAAAGTGAAAATATTTTTATTGTACCATATTATTGTCGTAATATTTTCGTCTGTCTTTCTCCACAAAAGATAAAGTACTCTAAGTCTGAATTTCTATCTTAATAACTATTTTGACGTTCTAACCATATTTTGAAAGAAACCTAATGGAAAATACAGATCTCATAAATTTCTATTTTTACTTTTGAATTTCCAAGATTTTCCAACAAAAATAAAAAATTTTATTAGTACTGGGGAAAAATCTTGCTGAAAAAGAATATATATATATATATATATATGGAGAGAGAGAGAGAGAGTGTTGCCACTTGCATCAGGCACATGAACATTTTAAACAAAATATAAGCATCTAAACATGTTTATGAACCCAATTTAATATAAAGCATTCTTTGTTTCAAGTTATTTATACTAAAAATATTGACATTCCCATTATCAAATATATATATATATATATATATATATATATATATATATATATATATTGCATCTATCTATATGCCTAGATTCAGAACCAGTTTAAATCACTATGAGGCACATATAGGACACATTGAGAGGCATAATCTGAGAGCACTCATTTTTCGAATTTTAGAAGAGGCTTTTCTTAGGTATCACCCAAAAGGATTGTTTTTCTTCAAGAAAGTGACGCAGTTTAACCATTTAAAAAGTACATAAGAACAACAAAATATGAAAGTTTGAGTTTTTTTTACAAATGTTTTCCAAAAAGGCAAAAACATTGATAAAAACTTTTTTTTAAAAAGTTATTACAATCCTAAAAGAGACCACAAAAGTTGAAAATATATAGAACACAGGTTTTAATAGATGGCAAAGAAAACACAAAAATTTTGTTGTGATATTTAAAAATATCATGATTTTTTCGCTTTTCTTTTCTTTTCCTTTTCTCCCAACTTTAAGACAACATTTTGGGGGGGGGGGGGGGGGGGGGGGGGGGGGGGGGGGGGGGGGGGGGGGGGGGGGAAGGTCATATCTGTAACCAGGAGATATATAGATATTAAGGTCAACATATGAGGTAAATTTCCCAGAAAGTGAAAGAATACACTCTAGCAGAGGACACTGATAGTTCAGTTCAGGTAATCATAAAGACCTCGAGAGCTGAACTAGCCAAGGTTCACATTGCGAATGGAGACAAAAGAATTTTGAATGACAAATAGACCAAACTTTTTCTAGTCGCATTAGGAAATTTCGAGAATCCAGGATTCTGTATGCTGGTAAAAGAGCAATCTGTAGCAGCAAACCGCCAATCTATCCTTTTAAATATAATGACAAAGCGGGAGAAGCAACCCCCTGGATTTGATCCTCCCAATACCACAAATATGTAGTTAATGTACGATAATCTGTTTTCATAGTTAATGTCATGTAGTGGTCTCCCAAACCCCAGCATTCGCCCCTCAAAGAAGTTTCCATGTTAAAAATTTAGAAGAACACAAAGGTAATCAAATAGAAGGTATAAGAGGGTACTGGTAGTAACCAAACGACCATATAATGTGTACGTCTCGTGGAGTCCTCAATCTCAAACAGACAATGAAGAAAGCAACTAGACATCGACGACAGAGAAAACTCGTGATGCCCCAGATCAGAGATAGCAGTCCCGCAACATATCCAGACAATTGTCAATTGTATCATCCAATAACCGTTTAAACGACAAAAAGAATACCTTAAAGAAGAAACCAGAAAATAATCTTCACAGACCAAGACTACAGACAGGGAGACAAAGACAAGCCCCAATTTTGATAACGATGAAAATAAGAAAGTCATCAAAAACAAGTATGCGAAAATGGAAACCCAACCATGAAATGCGAAATACCAATGTATCCAACTCTCGCAACCATGCATGCAACACCTCCCCAATGAATTAGAACCCCAAAACTCATCTAGTCGACACTGTCTCCAACCAAACGCCATTGGTGCCAAGGAAGGAAATGATTACATCGACATTATCAAAGAGCACAAACAGAGTTCTCTACAACGGGAAATGATAACAAATCACTTTAGAAAACCCAAACCCCCACGAAAGGAGAAAAAAAGAAAATGAAAATCAACAATAAAAGTCTAACTTACCCACAAAGAGAAGATGCCAACGAGAACGGAAACCGCCGGAACGTAAATTCCCACGGGAAAGCGACTACCAGAACCCTAATTCGAGAAAAGAAACTCAAAAGGATTAGAATTAAAAAAAGCTCTTATGCTACCACCTTTTCTTTTCTTTTTTCTTGCTTATTTTTTTTTTTCTACGACAGCGTTATTATGAAAGGAAACAGAAAAAATGATCCGGAAAACCGAGGCTCCGTCGTGTCGCCACGCTGGAGGTTGCCGCCAAAAACCATCGTTCCCCTTGCCGGAGCTCCCCTTGTTGCCGAAGAACGGTATCTACGGTAGACAAACTAGGGTTTGTGCTTCTTCCCGCTCCTTCCACTTTCTTCTATAAGGAAAGGATGCAAAACCGAAACCCTAGAGCTCCTTGCCTTGTCTCTCGCGAGAACGCGACTCCACGACACACACACACACACAGAGAGGGAGAGCAACCGAGAGAGAGAGAGCGCGGGTTGGTGCTGAGGGGGAACGGATTTGAGGGCACAACAGAGGCCAAAAAGAATAAAAATTGGACTTAAGACGATGGTTGAGGTCCGAGTATTTATTCAGCGAGCCACCTGGGAGCTTGTTGCCCCTCGGGTGAGCGCATAAATATTATTTATAATATATATTACATATATTAGTATTTTATGATAATAGGACAAAAACATATTTACGCCTAGATGTTCCTCTTTCATACCTACACTCTAATTACAATAAAATTTGAGCATGCTTTTGTTATTGAAGAACAAAATTACACTTTCATCGTTTATGGGTTCACCTTTTGGCTGCAATCTCAAAAGCGATCATGTTTTTTGTTTTTTTTTTATATATTCACTCACAACTACTAAATTAAAAGAGAAGAAAAGGCTATCTTTTCCTACATTGCATTTTCTAAGTTAAATGTTTTCTATTTTAACAAAAAAGAAATGTCTTGTTACCATTTCCATTTATCATCAATCGTATTTTGACTGCCCTCAAAATGTTGTTTTATATGTATTTGGATTATTTGACTTAAAATTAAGTTTGTAAAACACCTAGTTTCTATAAAATGGTATTTTCAAAAGAGACTGAATAATCAAGTCAGTTCTAAGTTTTTCAAATACTGTTATTATGAATGTGTCATTTAAACACACAAACCAAGTTTTAAAAAACGAGCTAAAAAAAGAACAAGGTAGGCTCATAGAACATTAAAACATAGTGTTCTACAAATATATCATAATTTTTATGGCAAATATATATAATTATTTATTGTGTTATTAATATCAAACGACTCATTTGGAATATTTTATGAGTGTCTTTATGAATCCACCTCAAAGTTTAGAACATATTTATAAAACAGTAGAACTAGGTGTCCATGAAAATCTTTGGGGCACATTCATGAAACACTCACAAAATGTTTCATTTGTGAATTAACCATTTACGCATTGTTTGGTTGAAGGGAAAGGAAACAAAAAAAAAAGAGAAGAAGAATGAGAAGGGAAAAGAAAGGAAAGAAAAGGAAAAGCTAAGATATAAAACTTGTTTGCAAAAAAAGAAATGAAAGGAAATGAATTGTTAAAATCATGTTTGTTTGGACTACATAAAGAAAATGAAATGATGGTATTTATGTTGTTAAAATCTATTTTTTGCATTAGGTATAGGGGCTGCTATAGTTTAAATTGGTTTCTTTGTTAAAGTAAATACTGGTGTTCCTTTTAGTTTATTGCTTGTTTCATTGTCTTTGTTATTATAATATGGCTGCCTCAAGTAAAGGGAATGGAACTACTTCTACACCTACAAGTTCAAGTTGTGCATCGAGAGCTTCAATTCCGCCACAAGAAGACCAACCATTATGGGTTATGTGGAAAAGAAAGGAAAAGCTCATGTGTGGTGGGAATGTAATATTCAAATGTTTTTTTTGTATAAAAGAGTTTTATGGGACATATACAAGAGTTAAAGCACATCCATTGCACATCAACAAAAATGGGATTCAATTGTGTAAAAAGATCAAACCTGATATTGTGAATGAGTTGAAGAAGAAGCAAGAACAATATGATATGAAGAAAAGTGCTAAATCATCTCGTTTTATTAACATTCCATGGTACTAATACACAATGATGTGTCCAAAGAAAAGAAAAAAAGAAAGGTGGGCACATCTTAAAAAACAGACGTTTGCTTTACAAAAAGGGTAGAAATTAGATAGAAAAGTTGGAACATTCTTCTTTTCTAGTTGCATACCATTTAATGCAGCTAGATCCATATTGGAAGGATCCAGTTACATCTTTGGCAAATAGCAACATGTCTGGATATGTTACTGTTCGCATCCCAAAAATTTTTATTTATTTTGGTTTTTTGGAGTGCTTCAGAAAATTAGTTTTGTTTTGAAAATAAGAAAGAAAGGGACTCACCCGTCGGTACGAGAATTAACCGTTCCCGGCACCTTTACCGGGGGTAATCAATCCAATGGCTATGTTTATTATTGATGCATTTCATTTTGGCTTAAACATCATTTCTATATGCGGTGTAAAAGAATATTGAAAGTTTGATGTTTCAAATTTTTGAAAAGGTTCTTGAAGAATTGCTTGAGAATGTGAAACATTTTGAGAAAAACTAGATTTGAAAAATCTTTATAAATATCATTTGAAAAACTTGGGAAATCATTTTGAAGTCATTTTAGTGTTCTCTTGAGACTTTAAGTAGGTTTAAAATTTTGCTCTAATTCAGTTACCACCTACTTGCAGTTCAATCTCATATTGCTTAAGTTCTTTGAGTGGTGCTTGTGATCACAAGTGATGTTAAGTGAGTGCAATGCATGAATGCATTGATCATATATAATTAAGCATACCTACCACAACATTAATTTAAAAAGCATTTCTACCATAACATACATCTAAAATTTTTGTGTTTATAGTTACCATAAAAAAAAGTTTTGGAAATAGATTGGGGTTGAAGACCATCAAACATGAATCCAACATTGGGTCATTACTTGAATTTGGTCTTAGTGAAGTCGGCAAATGAAAATGATCTTAAACTATGGGAGAAAAATATTTGATATTTGATAGGATTGAGAAGATGAAATACTCCTATAAAAAGAAAGAAAGATAGAGAAAGAGATTTCAAAGATCTTTACATTGAAGATTTCAAAAGAAGGGGGAGATACATATCTTTATATGTATGCATATATGTATATAGGCTTTTGACAATGAAGTCTTAATTTAAATAGAGAAGGAAAAAAACTTTTTAAAAGAAAGAGACAAAGAAAGGAAGATAGAAAAGATGCACATACATATGTATATACCATCACATGTACACATATATAGAAGCTTGTAAAAATAACATTGATTTGAATAGGAAGAGAGATTTTAAAGGAAAATAAATGGATATATATATATATATATATGTATATATATAAGAAATTTGTAGATGAAGACATTTGACTTGAAAAGAGAAAAAGATTATAGAGAGAGAAAATAAGAGATTCATATATATATGCATTTATATTGATACAAAAATTTGTAAAATAAAATATGTAAACATAGAGAGAGAATGATAAAGAGAATCATCATGTATACATATATGTATAAAACAAGTATATACATGTATGTCTTCATAAGATTGAACATCAAAGAAATTACTGAAAATAACCGACTTCAAATTTGATGTAGGTCAGAGGGGAGCTTAAACTCATGCAAGAGCCAAAGCTAAGTCTCCAAAGCCACATTAAAAGGTTTTTTTTGAAAATGTTTTAGAAAATATGATTTATATAAACATAGAATGTCATTATTTCATTGGTTGCAAAGGAATATGTTTCTTCTACCATTGGATATGAAAGAAACTCAAACTACACGATAAGGTGCTCATTAAGGTTCCTAATAGGATGATTAAAAGGAAACTAACGCAAAATGATATGCAAATGCATATTAACATGTACATATTCGTGAAGATTTTTCTCAGGTTGGACAAGCCCCAACCTCAAAAATTAATCAACACAATAATAAAGAGAAAATCCCAAGCCACACTCTTATTCTCACCGTGCATTCACATATATGAAATAGAGAAAAATTAAGTCATTACAAACAATATATCTAAAATAAAGCAACATTCAAGTAGTAGAGAGAACATATTCAATCATAGAATATAATATTATCTCATTTTCTCATGCTTTCGGTGCACTCAAACATAGTTCTTTGACTCTATAATAGATGTTTGAGGGCTATCTCATATGACCACGGGGAGATAAGGAAGAGAGGAAATAATGTAACAACAACAAGACTATACAAGAAAAGAAACAACATCATTCAATCATGAAATGAAAGATAATATCATCTTCTCATGCTCCCGGTGCACTCAAGAATAGTTTCTTTGCTCTAAAATAGAGACTTGAAAACTATCTCTTATGGCCATGGAGAAATGAATAAGAGAGAAAATAAGAGAACAACAACAAGATTATATTCAAGAAAAGAATGAACAACAACAACAAAAATATATTCAAGAAAAGAAATAACATTATTTAATCATGAAATGAAATATAGTCTCATCTTCTTATGCTCTTGGTGCACTAATAGAATTTTGACTCTAAAATAGAGATTTGAGAGCTATCTCTTATGACCATGAGAAGATGAAGATGAGAGAAAGTAATGAAATGATAACAAAAATATATTTAACAAAAGAGAAATCATGAATCAATCATGAAATGAAACATAACTCCACTTCTCATTCTCCTAATGCACTCAAGAATAACCTCTTTACTCTAAAATAAAGATTTGAGAACTATCTTATATGGCCATGAGGAGATAAAGAAGAGAGGAAATAAGGGAAAGATTGGAATGGAATGTTAATTACATACCTCTAATAAAAATGATAATGAACCCTTTGCTTGGAATGATCTTGAAACCCCTTGAGTAAAGCTCCAAGGTGATGAAGATGATACATCCAAGAGAGTTGTGACTTGATGAAGTTTCCTCCCAAAATTGGAGAAGAAAAAGAGGTAAGAAGGAAAGTGGAAGAGGGAAATGGAGGAAGAGAGCTAAAAACTCCAAATCCTCAAGTGAGAATCCACTAGAGTTTCCTCAAGGGCTAGCATATGCCCAAGAAAGGGATTGTGGGATATTTATATAGAATTTTGGAGCCAAAACTCAAAATTTGAATTTCCTAACATTTTCATTCGAATTTCACATAATTTTGAATTATTTTTAATTTTTTTAAAAAGAAAAATAGGTTTTGACATAATGGGATTGGCCATTAGCCCTGCAAATACCCCGCTTGGCACGCTGCCCGCTTGCGTGCTAGCGCGAACGCACGAACGTGCACTTGCGCATAATGCAGCCGCGTTCATGCACTCGTGCGGCGCACGAATACGTGCTTGCATGCGTCAGCGCAAATTTTTGTTTGTTTTTTTTTTTAAATCAAGTAAAATTATATGGAGGCATAAAACACATTTTTTTTATTTAAAATGTGTAGAAAATTGATTTTTTTGTTCTAAAAAAGTGGTCGGCTCTATTTTGAGCTACTCCAGACTTGTTTTGAATGTGGGTTCAGTTTGATTTGAGTTTTGAATCTAATTTGGATTTGAATTTTACGTTTAAATTTGGGTTCGCGCTTGGATAAAATAACACAATCTTTTAGAAAAATTTGGGGTGATTATAGATGCTCCTCTTTGTTACTATGCCGGTGTTAGCCGTGCTTAGTGACAAAGATAAGCACCACAAATTTTTCAAACAAAACATGTTGGAAGAAATGTTTCAGGCTTAACCCCTTACCTGAGTGGGTAGTTTGAGCTTATGTTGCAGGTTTAACCCTTTACCTGCATGAGTTTGCCAATATTAAATTCAAGTTTAACCTCCCTTGAAATGGGTTGCCTTGGCTTGCATTGCAGGTTTGATCCATTACCTGTGTTGGTTGCTCTCACATTGCAGGTTTATCCCTTTACCTGCATGGGTCCCCCTTAAATCTTGATTGATAAATATAACAAAGAAAAAAAAATGCTTCGGTGTAATTGTCATGTTTTACAACTGGAAAGAATCGAGATTGAATGGTAGATTGAATGTGAAAACATAAATATCCGTCATTGATTGAAAAGTGAATACAAGAGGAATAGACATAAAATTTCTTGAGGTGAAGGACATTAACAGGATTGACAAGTTCCACCCCATCAACATTGATCAGTCGGTATGAATTACGGGGTAAGGTTTCTTTAATAACATATGGGCTTTCCGACTTTGGTACCCACTTACCACGTGGTCGTCCTTTAAGGTATACCACCGATCGTAGGACCAAGTCATTCACTTTGAACTGTCTCTCAATAACTAACTTTTGCAAATTGTCTGACCACCCATTGGCGATAAGCTTCAACATGCTCAGCCGTTTTTAGCCTCTTTCCATTTAGCAAATCGAGCTGCATTAGCTTTTTCTGCTGATATTGATTTACAGGAAGCTCTATAAGAGAAACGAACTTCAAAGCAGGTTTCAACACATGTAATGGCAAGACCACTTCCGTTCCATAGACTAGCTCTGTTGGAGTAGCATTTGTTGGAGTTCTCATAGTGGTATGATATGCCCACAGAGCGTTATGCATCTTTTCATGCCAGTCTCTTTCGGTTTCTATTGTCTGTTCCATCTCATCTTGCTTAAGTTCTTTGGAGTGGTGCTTGTGATCACACGTGATGTTAAGTGAGTGTAATGCAGAAATGCATTGCTCCTATATGATTAAGCATTCATACTACAACATTCATCTAAAACGCATTCCTACCGTAACATACATATAAGATTTTTGTTTTTATAGTTAACACAAAAAAGAAAAGTTTTGGAAATAGATTGAGGTTGTAGACCATCAAACATGAATCCAACATTGAATCATTACTTGAGTTTGGTCTTAGTAAAGTCGGTAAAAGAAAATGATCTTAAACCATGGAAGAAAAATATTTGATATTTGATAGGATTGAGAAGATGAAATACTCTTATAGAAAGAAATATAGATAGAGAAAGATATTTCAAAGATCTTTAAATGGAAGATTTCAAAAGAAGGGAGAGATATATATCTTTATATGTATGCATATACGTATATAGGCTTTTGACAATGAGGTCTTCATTTAAGTAGAGAAGGAAAAGAAACTTTTTAAAAGAAAGAGAGAAAGAGAGATAGAAAGAGATGCACATACATGTGTATATACCATCACATATACACTTTGGGTTTCGTGCTTGGATAAAATAACATAATCTTTTAGAAAAATTTGGGGTGATTACAGTTACACCAAAGTTTGAAAAGCTTCAAACCATCATCCTTCAACAAAAGAACAGTCGAGTAGATAAATTGCTACAATATCAGAAGTTGGCATGGAAGCTACATAGAGTTTCAATTGTATCTGATGGCTGGATAGATATTCAAAGACACCCACTTATTAACTTTATTGCTACTTCAGCTATTGGGCAAATCTTTCTAAAAGCAATAGATGCATTTGGTGAATTTAAAAATGTTGAGTATTTGAAAGTGTTATTTGTAGAATTGATTGAAGAAGTTGGAAAGGATAAGGTTGTCCAGATAATTATAGATAATGCACCTGTATGTAGATCTGCCGGTCTTCTAGTGGAACATGAATATCCTCACATTTTTTGGACATCTTGCGCAGTCCATAATTTAAATTTGGCATTGATATATGCAATCCACCAAGCAAAGAACAAAATCTTCATGCTTATGAATTGTGTTTGTGGATTGAAGACTTGGAAAGAGATGTTAAGAACATTAGAAATTTCATAGTTAATCATCAGCATGCACTTTCCATTTATAATAGATATGCTGATTTGATTGTTATGATAAAGAGAATCAAAAAGGTTAAAAGTGCATTAATCAATGCAGACGAGCTCCCCTATCGTCATCTGCAAAGGGAAGGGTCGCCCCCTTCCCCTGTTCCGTTAGTCATCTTCTGGATGGTAGAGAGGGCCGTGGTGCACGGTTCTTGTAAAATCAAAATTGATATAAAAAAAGAGGAGTGCATAACAGGGGTTGTGTGAGTATGCTATGAAGTGGTCTAGCCCTTCCCTCTACAAACTACAAAAGCAAAGGGAAGGCCAACCCAGCCCCGTGCACCGCCATCGGTTTCTGGTGCTAATGGCAAAGAACACAGGGTCACTGCATCTATCAACAGGGAGGGCACGACCCTCCACTATTCACACATAATAGTGGAGGGTCGAGCCCTCCCTTGTCGTCATTAGCAAAGGGAAGGGACCGACCCCTCCCTGCTCCACTATCGGCACTAGAGCTGACGACAAAGTAGGGAAGGGTTGGGCCCTTCCCTCTGCCCACGATGGAAGTAGAGGGCCCTTCCCTGATTCCATCAACAAGAGAGGGCTCGACCCTCCATAGTGGAGGGTCTGGCCCTTCCCCCTCCTCTATCGTCGTTGACCATCGGCGATGGTGGACTCCCTCTGTAGACGACGATAGGGTTGGGCCCTTGTCGTTGTCTCCCTCTATAGACAAACTCCTCTGTTCTTGTTTGCAAAGGGAAGGGTCGCCCCCTCCCCTTGGTCCGTCAGCCGTCTCTGGACTGCAGAAAGGGCCATTGTGCACAACTCTAGTAAAATCAAAATCGATAGAGAAAAAGAATCATACAGGGGCGGGTTGAAGATAATGTCGTTTACGTGAAGATGACGTTGTTTACGTTCTTCATGCATGCATATGAGAGAAAGAAAAGGGAATATATGGTAGAATTGAGCTATCCTTTCCTTCCCTTATCAATCCCTCAAATTTTGGAGGGATTGAAACTTTTTTTCCCTTCCCTTGCAACCAACCACACTTTTAAATTTCTTTTTCTTTTAATTCCTTCTTAATTGGTCAACCAAACAAAAGATGAATTGCTCTTTCCCTCCCTTTCCTTTTCTTTCCCTCCAACCAAACAGAGCGTTAAGGTATTTGTCAAACTCAATTGCGATATTGAAGATCAGGTTAAGGCACTTGAGTTTGCGTGGCACATTTAAAATGGGCATGCCAGAGATCTAGAGATTAAGTTGGAGCTTGGTTCGGCCTGAACTGCTATTAAATTAAATATGGCGCTTTTGCTTGGGCATTTTAAGCTTGTTGATCCATTATTGGCATATGGTCAAGCCAGTCTAGTTAAGTCATGCTTAACGCTTACTCCTATTTTTATGATCCATAACAAATATATATTCTTGTGTTAAAGTAATGCTATCTTACAATGATAAGCTAACTTTAGTTTCAGGGAAAAAGGAAAACGTTGGGTTTTAATAAGAAAATTGGATATGGGCTTTAACATAAAACATGCATTTAGTAGCACATATGGGCCGGAAAGATTAGTTCCCCATCATCTTTACAATTTTCCCTCTTTAATGTTTTGTTTCTTAATTTATTCTTCATATAAAAAAAATTACATGTCATTTGCTTTGTCACAAAAGAAGCATCTCTAATTATGGGTATACGTTTCTTTATTTAAAACTAATGATAAAAAAAATCTTGTCATTTATGAAAAACCACTTTTTATTATTACTTATTTGAGTCAATTTTCTTAAATATTAGATAATTAAAGGTTTAAAAATTATCTTTATGCAATAACTATTTATCTTTGTCAAAGAATGCTTCATTTTAATAAAGTCGATCTCCTGTTTTACCTTTTCATATTTACACAAACCATACAGAGGTATGATATTTTCCAAACATTTCCCAAAATTAAAAATCTTGGTTATATAGATATATTCCTAAAATATTTCTGTCTCTACGAGCATGTTAAACATTACTAATTACCAATTATACTGATATTTTTTTTTTCTCCCTCAAAATTTACCACTCTATATTCGATTATTTTTCTGTCTGGTAATGATTCCCAAATTTCAATGTTTGTCTTAATGTACCATATTTTAAAAATTTGTTTCCTAATATTTACCCTAACCATTTTAGTGGCTTTTAAATAAAGTTCCTCACTTCGCCACTGGTAGAATATTAAACATCACTATTGTGAAATGCCTGTAATTACCAAGAATTCTACTGGTGAATAGGTCTTTTGGTTTTATATAGATTTTCCAAATCCCATTTTTTATCTTAATATGTGATATACCAAAATATTTTCTTCATTTGTGATCTCTTAGGTAGAGTTTGAATGACACGCCAAAACATATTTTTGAAGGCAGATTTTTGCCTCCAAAATGGCTTTTTTGGGGTGGTTGCATGACATAAAAAAGGACTGAATAACCTGGTTCCCCCTCGGTTATTCACAAAACAACGAGTTTTAAGTGTATCACACCAACACAAAAATCAATTTTTTAAAAACCATCTTTTCACAAAAACTAATTTTCAAAACAACTTTTTATGAGTGTCATGCAAACAAGAATTCAGCCTTTTTTAGACATTGGTATGATTAATTGATTTTAATTTATGGAGAAGAAAGTTATTTTGGTGATGGCTAATGTTTGTCCTAGAACAATCTATAACTCATATCAACTGGAGGCTAAATGGTTGTGAGGTATGACTATTATCTATGGTATACCCTTAGTCCATATTACCGCACCGCAAGCTGGTTTTGTTCAAACATACCGTTGGTAGCATACTGGCCCATTTGCACCATATGGAGTTGGACAATCTATAACTCATATCAACTGGAGGCTAGCTGGTTGTGAGGTATTACTATTATCTATGGTTTACCCTAGTCCATATTAGCGCAAGCTGGTTTTGTTCAAACATATTGTTGGTAGCATACCCGCCCATTTGCACCGCACCATATGGAGTTGGAAGGTGCACTACAATGTGGAACTCAAATTTTAGAATGTTATATTAATTAATCAATGTAAGCGAAAATGGTTTGAGTCACTGGATATTTAAGTTTCTAATTTATGTAAACCCCAAGCGTTTATGAGGTGGAAAATGGGCACTTAAACTCCCACAAAAAAAATTACAAATTCTACACAAAAGCATCTGTCGAATCTTCTTTCCTGTGTGTTCGAAACTCCAAAACCTCAAAACTTCGAATGTAGCCATGTTGCAAGATAAGAAGAGACCTGGTGCACAGCTAAAAGGATTTGTTAAAAGAGAAGATGATTTTTTTTTTTGTTAAAGAAGGAAGAATCGCTTGTGAGTGACGCAAAGCTAATAGATCTAGTTTGGATCTTAGAAAAGATCTACCTTTATTTGTTTCATTTACGTATTAAATTTGGACCTTTAAATACCCCTTAACTTAGTTTTTGTATTGAAAGATCCAACATGAGTAGGATGCCTTATTTAAGAGCACATTTTGTTCTTTTGATGGCTAGTAACGATTGGCTATTGGGGTTTGCCCTTACTTCCATGTTAATTCTTCTTTTCCCTCACTTTACCTTTTTCTCATTTGCTTCATGTTCTTGTTCGATATGCAATTATCCATTGATTGGAGTGATGGACCCTAATCACTACATCAAAGTGGCATTAGAGATTGGGTTTTTCCTCCAACTATGTGATGAGTGATGAGGCAATGAGCGATCCAATGGACTCAAGAAAAGAAGAATAATATGACTATAGAAGAACGTGATGTTATATGTATGTTTACACATCTTAGAGATTGTCATCAAATTGTAAGTAAGACAACCATTATTTTATGAAAAAATTGGTTGTATTGAGTAAACATTTTGATATTAAAATGGCATGAGAATATTATGTTTTTGAGGCTGAACAAATAATGCGTTATGATTTTAGTATGCTGTACCGACCCTCTGAAGAACTTCATCAACATAATCAATCGACGACACAACTGACTTACCACCCACCCTTTTCATTAACCTTACAGCTACATCTAACCACTGCATATAGGTTGCAGTCTTGACAGAATGACAACAATATTGTTGCCTGCAGACCGCCATCGCTGCCGAGGACCTCCATCTCCTTGTCAGTTCACCTCATCAGCACAACGATTTTTGCCCCTTTCATTACTTCCACCAATACCCACCTTGCCACCTGCCATGTGGTCGGACCATCAGAAGCCATTTGATAGGCCTGGAACAAGTAAGAAGAGAACGATAAGTTCCGTTTTTTTTAAATACCATCAAACGATGGCCACAGCACAGGGCGGACAAGACGGACATTGGGTATAAATTTTGCCCGTCCTGGAGTGTTCCGAGGGTAAGCAAGGAACCGAGAGGACAATACACAGCGTGATCTCCCTCGACTCTTCTTACTGTCCTCTCTCCCTCCCTCAACTTCTCCCGCTGCCCTCTCTCCCCCTCTCGTTGTTCTGAGCTAGGAATGGTTGGAATCCCTAATCTCTGGTGCTTCCACTTTCTCGTCTCCCCCAAGGCACTTGCTCTGTTACTCTTGCCCTCAACTCTTTGTCTGGCACAATGGACCGGTTATCCATGACACCGAGAGTCCAAAGAGGAATGAGCTGGAGGAGATGACATCGGCGGTCGCGAGAGGCGACGAGGACACCGCAACAGATGTGCAACCGATTGTCAAGCTTGAGGAGGATGAAGAAGTTCTTCTTGAGATGTAAGTGAACGGAGCCTTCCGATCGTTTGTTTGGGCTTGGGGTCTCTTTAAACGTAAGGGTTTCATGCTGACGTCGTTGTCTTTTTTCAGGAAAGCGAAGCTTTATCGGTTCCATAAAGAGGGAAATCAATGGCAAGAGAGGGGTGTCGGGAACCTGAAGCTCCTAAAGCTCTTGATTTCGTTTGTATTTGTTAAATTTGGAGCAAATTATGGCTAGTTTTTCAGGTAACGTTATAATGCACACTGGTTGTTTTCCTTCATTTTGCATTGTCAAATTTAGGACTTTGCTTCAAACCAATATCTATTAACCTTTGCACAAACTATATATAAATTACAATAAGAATAAATATATTTGGGGCCTTTTTATATTTTGCATCGGTTGTTCAAAGATGACAATTTGTTGCACATAAAATGTTTGGAGAAATACCTTATATATGGATAACTTCTTTTTAAAGTGTGTCACGTGATACATTTGTTTGGAGCAAAAACCAATGGATATGCAATAAGACCGACTCATTTGGCTTATTTATCTTTCCTTCACCTGAACATAGTTGAATATTATATAAAAATTTCCCTGCAAGATGTGCTTTTCAAGGTGGCAAGCTTGCCAATGGTCGATAACTGCATGTATGGTTATAATAGTTGCATGTTTGCCTATGGGGGCAAGTAATTTCCTTCTGTTCAAATTCATTGCTGTGTGCATACTTTCATTGTTATGGTAATTGCTACCATCATCATCCTTCTATCAAAATATGCATTTGTGTATACGGGCAGTGGGAGGACATATACCATGATGGGTGAATTATACGATGCCAATGATTAGCTTAGAGAAGACCACATAATATAAATCATTATGAGTAAACTAATTTGTTATTTATCACTTGGTTGATTGAGATTTGTTAGACCAAAAACTTAGGGAGGGTTCAACCTGGAGCTGAAGACGTGAGGCCGCATGTTCCTTGATAAGGGTGGATCATAGCACACAGTATGTGTGGAACGATTTAAGAATAGTCTTATATGAAATATTTTAAGAAATCTTTGGTGGTTTATTTATTTGTGTCCAATACCATCAATTGTCCTGGTTTGTAGCTTTTTATGGTATGAGCTGAAGCCGACAGTAGAGTGGTTGGGGTCGCCATGTCAGCCACTTGGATTAGTTTCTGATGAGTTGTTTACAATTTCAGGCTTGGATTTCAAAACATGAAGACACATTTTGCGTAGAGGAGTTGGATTGAAGCACCCTATATGTGTGGGAAGACTTCAAAATAGTCTTATGCCAAAGACTTTGAGAAATCGGGTTTATGAACTGTCTTGTAACCTTTTAGACACAACAGTGAAGTTGGCTACAAAGTGAGTTGGGATTCACCATATAGGATACTTAGGTCAGTTTTGAATCGGGTAGTTACAAGTGCTATCAAGGCTCAGTTCAGTACCTAAATTTGGAGTCCAACATGCGAGGACATGAGTTTCTTAGGGATGGAAAATTGTAACACCATATATGTGTGAAATGACTTCAAAAACAGTCTTGTATTGAATATTTTCAAAATTTTGAGGGGATTATATGCCCATGTGACTCGTTTATTCTACTATCTGAGCCCCATATAAGTCAGGCATTTTCCCTCTTAACTTTCCAAAAATCTCATGTAAGTGCATGACAGTTACATACAGCACCCCCTTCAACTAAAGATTTACACATTAGTGCTCTTGCACACCAAAATTTCTGACCCAACCATTGGTTTGTTCTAGTTTATAGCTTCTTTAAGGTTCAAACAAAAGCATGAAGCAGCTTGAGTTTCACCACATTAGACACTCGAACCAATTTTAGGTGGCGTAGTTGCAAATTATATGTTCTAGCTTCCAATTTTAATTGGTTAATGATGATTGTTTTTCGAAGATTTATCATGAGAAAAAGCAACATATGTGCATGTGTGGTCTCGTATGGTCTTAGAAACTTACCTAGGCCTACTTAGGCTCCTAGGTCGGGCTGATTGACCATGCTAGCTGTTCCTAGGTGGCCTGCCACTTGAAATGCCTAGGTTTGCCTGGGCACTCAACAGCCTAAGATTTTCTTTACTCTGTCTAAGGCAATTCTTTTTTCTTCTTTTGTGGTCTGAAGTAGTAATTTTTCTTCTTGGTCTTCTGTTTCCATGCATATTTTCTTTTCCTCATTCTCTTGGATGTTGCATGTGATTTTGCATTAGAAGTATATCTGTATGCATGCATGTATGTATGTAGGTGTATATGTACTTACAAATTATAGTTGCAGTTATAGTTCATATGCTATTATAAGTTGAACTTTGTGTGTTGTATATGTATGTGTGCATGCACATATATATTAATTATTAATTTTCCTTATAGTTCTTTTTTATCAGAATTATTGGGGATTTATGTGCTCTTTTTAAAATATAGAAATTAGATTAATAATTTTAGGTTTTAGTGTAGGATTTTAGATTGAAAAAATTAAAGTTAGAGACTTAATAGTTCATATTTAGGAAATTTTGCATGCACTATAACATTGCACATCCACCACACCACTATCTTGTCAGTGTCTTCTATCCATTGTTTGATCATTTTCAGAACAGAAAACTTTGTCCTTTCTGTTTAGCGTTTCAATTGCATCAATTTGTTCTGTCTAAAGTTTGCTTTATATTTTGTTTTTTCTGTTTGTTCTGTCAATCGTTTGCACGTTGTCATACCTCACTTTTTTTGTATGAACCAACACTAATGAGCACGCATGTATGTGTGTGTGCCTGTGTGTGTGTGTGTCTATATATATATATATATATAGAGAGAGAGAGAGAGAGAGAGAGATGTATATTCAACAAAAATAATACAAATTCTATATTGATAACTTGTTGCTTACATGACTAAAAGAATAACTTATTACAATCAATCATCAAACATATGACAAAATTCATGATCCATCAAGTAATTAGCTTCACCTCCATCGCCATCTTTTCTCTCTTTCATGATTTTCCATCTAAGAATAAATGTCCTATTCTTTCTGTCTAATAAGACAATTATCAAACGACCTCTTAGGGTAGTGCACCTGACCATCTGCAACCCCACTAGAGAACCATCGATGAGCCCATTGATGGCCATGGAAAAGGTAGACGTTCTCAACGGGATGCCTTTTTGCCCTAACATACACAGTGCGACCCGTGGGAGTCCGATGCCATCATGCCTTTTGGGAATCTAGGCCTTATTTTGGGACCCAAAACCACCTCACATTATCCAATTCTTGTTTACTCAATACAGGTCAGGTCATGAATTGGCCTAGTCGTCCCCTCCCCCTTCCCTCCACCCTTAAAAAAAAAAAAAACAGCTATCCGGGTCACAAGCCCTTACCTGGCGCTTGGTTTTGGCTGCAAGGTCCCAATTCATTATTCAGCAACTAGTACTTCATGGTCTCATTCATCTAGGATGACTCTTCTTCAAACTATATCTAACACATTTGTTTGGATATTAGAATAATCCACCTTTAGTTGTTTCATTTAAATATTACTTTAGGACCTTTAACTATCCATTTATTTTAGCTATTGGATCCAAAGATCCCATGGAAATAGGGAGAAGCTATTTGGGGCACATTTTGTTCTTTTCATGGTTAGTGGTGATTGATTATTAGAGTTTGTCCTAATTTCTTTGTTAATTCATGTTTTCCATCCTTTTGCTTTATTTTTATTTGCATTGTATTCTTGTTCAATTTGTGTTCCTACAACAATTAGAGTGAGGAACTCTTGTCACTGCATCGATAAAGAAGAATAAATTTGTAAGCAAATCTAGGAAAATGTGTTTCTCCTTCAATTGAAGGTGGAAACCTTTAGTTCGCTTTGAAATTATCAACATTTTGTCTATGATGATTGGTATGGTTTTTAGTGATTTCTACAAAGGAAGAAGCTAAAGACATGAACTTTCAAGTATAACTGGCTTCTTACCTGAAGAGTATGGATGGTTTTCCTACACACACACACACACACACACACACACACACACACACACACATATATATATATATATATATATATATATATAAAATACAAACATGACTGATACTCGTTAGGAATTACAACAAACCTTTATCATGAAGGAATCATATTTGACTTTATATATATATATAAAATACAAACATGACTGATACTCGTTAGGAATTACAACAAACCTTTATCATGAAGGAATCATATTTGACTTTGTCAGCTTGGAGAAAAAATAAGGTGAAATCTAAAAGGTGGTGACCAAAAATGCCATTTGAACTAATAATGCTTTCCCTCCAATGAAAAAGGTGGTGAGCAAAATGCCCTTTGAACTAACAACCCTTTCCCTCCAATGAAAATGCTTGGTGCCTTCCTTGAGAGAGAAACAGTTCTATACCAAATAATGTAGCTGGTTACCAAGTATATTCTTCTAACCTATAATGTTGTCGTCAAAATTTTACCAAATTGATAACTTTATTTCTCATTTGCTTCCAGTGATCTTTAAATAGGAAACTCTAGAGCAAAAAGATTATGTTTGAGATAAATTTCTGCATGAATTATATGTGTGAAGACATGGACATATTTCTCAAGCATAGAAGCATGGAAAACATAATGAAAAATGGCTATATGTTAGGGTTAATCTAATATGCAAGTTTCATGCCCAAATAAAAAATCTCAAATGCTCAACATGCATGGACCGATTTTTCCTTAGCAAAACTGAATATACTTTTAGTAGGAGATATCTCTATAAAAACATTTGCATGATTCCCACATTAATAGATAACCCTTTGTGACAATTTTCTACTTGAGACTTTTCGATGCCTAGAGTTGAAAATAGTCTTTGCCTTATTTCCTACATTATCAGTAAAACACTATAAAATCAATGCACTCGCAATAGAGTTTGCTTCAAAATCAGACAAAAAAACAGGTGATTGGCATGACCTGCCATGCAATGCCTCAAAGGAGCCAAACGTATACTCAGTTGATGGTTTCAATTAGGAGCCGTTTGATGGCTTGGAAATCTGGAATTGGAAATATATTTCTGGAAATATATTTCTTGGAAAAAAGGATTGAGGAAAATCTTTCTGTTTCCTGTTTTGATGTGTGTGTGATAACTGAGAAATATATTTCCAGAAATATATTTCCGTGTTTGATGATAAAGAAATATATTTCCAGTTTTTCAGAAATATATTTCTTAGTTTGATATAAGAAACATATTTCCAGATTTTCTAGAAGAGAAAGATTGACCAATTTCTAGAAGGCAAAATAATGTAATCTCCTCAACGAAATTCATAGAATTCAAAAACAGATAAGCATCAAGCTACAATGTGAATGTCCCACAGAAAGCCATACCAAAACTCAAGGACATTGCATGGAGACATCCAATCTAGCTATGGAGTTTTTTCCATTTCTTCACTTTCCCCAGTATAATCATTGAAATGAGAGTACAAACATCTCAAGTACAATGCTGATCCGAACAGCTATACCAACAAGGTCGATAATCATTCATAGTTGGACTTGGGCCCTATTACAAACCCAAAAAATAAGCACCTGAGCTCAACACATTAGGCAGGTATTAAATTTTAGTTTCTCATTAGCCGTGTTTACTTAGAGTAAATAGATGACAAGTTGAGCAGTTATATCTCTCTTTTTTTTCCTTTTGCCCCCTTCCCAGTTCATTGCAATTTGCCAAGTGCATAGACAAAAGTTTACTGCTTTCAGCTTTTCACCAAGATCAAATTTGCAGGGTTCAGATGGGATCAAGAGACAATATTGTTGTGCTGCTCATTGTTCTGAACAAAGCAGTAGACTAGCATCTGAACAACTAATCAAGGACCATTCAAGAGGGCCGGTTTCCCTTTTCTCCCACTAGATATGTACTCACAAATTTTAAGCTTCTAAATAGAAATCCTTTAAGAAAGACGCACGACAAATTTAAAACTGAAACACATTTCTAATTATAAAACTGTTCAGTTCAGTCGGTTTGACTTTCACATAATTACAAGCAGACATGGGTATACTTGAGATATAGCACGTCAAACAATGATCGGCAATATCATACATAAACATTGACCAAAGACAAATGAAATGGAAATATAAATGGAAATCCGAGATGAACTTATTCTAAGGTCTCTATATTTGATTCTCCATGCCAGCAATAATAGCTTCTTCAGATGCATGAACTACATAGATTTTGCTTACCTGAAAATACCAAATTAGGAAGGAGACATCAACAGAATAAACATATACGCCCTAGCCCCAGAAATAAATGTAGTGTTTCCTTCTAGACATATACGCCCTAGCCCCAGAATTCCAGAAACTGATTTCTCTGGATAGCCAAAAACCCAAAAAGGGAAGACTAAACAATAACAAAAGGTAGCAGTTCATGATCTAACTTGCTTTGTTTTTATTTCTAAATGCACTGTGTTGCTATCATGAAGGTAATGAGCTAAACCAATTTTGTAATGTTGGTACTTCATTCCAAATGCTAGCTAAAAGTAAAAAAAAGATGCCAGACGACATTTATAACAAGAAGAATGTTAATCAACATGGAAACAGAAACATACATTTTGTGAGGATATCTGTTGAATATCTGACCAAGAAAAGCAACTGCCTGCTGAATGGCAATCCTCCACTGTCTCTGCATTCTTTGATATGGAAATCCCAAATCTGAACGTGCAAAGATATAAGAGACCAACTCAAAAAAAAAAAAAAAAAACAAGCACAGCCTCGCACAGTCCACCCGGCAGAAAAGCACCACCCGGCAGAAAAGCACCGTGCCTTCCTCGTTACAATGGTCGCGTACCACATTGGACTTCTCCATTCCACGAAAAGATATATTTGAAATCAAAGTACAAGAACCAATTTCATGAAAGAGGAAGAATGACAACAGAGGATGAAGGGGAAGAAGAAGAAAATGAGAAAACCCCCTCAAACCTTAGAATCCCAAGAGTGAGTGAGAAAAACGGCAGCTGCTACTACTTCCTGGAATGATCTTCTTCTATTCCCTCTGGTGTTTCGGTTCTTCCCCCCTCTCGTTCTTCCTTCTCATCAATCTCACCCCGTTGAGTTTTAAACTGAAGGGGGTCATCAAGCTCCGTCCCACTCTGGCAGTTCCACGACGGCAAGGATAAACGTTTCCAGACAACGCCATCTCCTGGCAGAGGATGGTGGACGGGAACCCATTCACTAGCTGCTTGGGATTTCCTTGAGATGAGCGACTAGGAAGACACAGAAGAAAGGGAATAACCAGCGGAGGAGAAACGGTAGAGAGGAGTGCATCTTACGCGAGGATGCCCTAATGGGCAGAAAAAAAAGCCCGGAAAAATATTTCCAGAATCGACCTCAACGGTCGATTATTTTTTTCCGCGTTTGTTACGCAGGAAAAATTTTGAAATGAACAGTATATTTCCAGCCTAACAAACGTCCCCTTATTGATTAAATTATGCTAACTTGACACATTTATCTCATTTGCATTCACTTCTCCCAGGAATGGTACAAGCACACACTTTGGATTTTGATGATGTATAAACTGCATCTCATTCAATGAATGAATTCTTCCCTGTTGTTACTATTTAAAGCCCGTGCTCATGTCAGTTTAGGAGTCAAGGGATGTAAGTTTCTCAACAAAATCAGCAATATGATGAGCAAGTTAGAGGTGATTCTATATTTTGTTGCGATTTCAGCACATATCCAAAGCAAAACCACTCCAATTTTGTTATTAATGGACTTTCAATCATATATGGATCCTAAAGCATGATTGACCCAAACCCATCTAACTATTTTGGGACAAATCACAATTTTGCTCCCTTCTAAAAGATGCCAAGGTACGGAGAGAATGAGTATCAGTTTTTGATATTTTCCTTAAATCATTTTGGAGAATATGTTCCTTGGAATTTGATAAGTAATCTGGTTTTTATACTAAATCCAGCAATTGACATGTCTTCTAACCTAGGAAAACCTCCATTTTGTTGCCCTTTTCAGCCATCAAATCCAAGAAATGCTGCCACCCCCAACACCCTCTAATTTATTTCTATTCTTATTTTCTACAAAACTCATAAGCTTGCCAAAGTAAATATTTCAAACATGATGAAAAGTGAGAAGAATATGTGAATTTGGAATAGGGCCAGGGCATCAAAGGCGGCATTCTTTCTTGTAGTAGAGGGGAAATACTCCTGGCAGCTTGTCATCCACATTAGAAAATCTAACATATAAACTGACAATCCAATGAGCAGGAGAGAAAATAGAATGAACATCATCCGAGCAGGAGAGAAAATAGAATGAACATCATCGGAGGACGAAGGGAGAGAGACAAAATATGAGAGAGAGAGAGAGAGAGCGAGAGGGAGAGAGAGACGATAAAATGGAAATGCATAACAAAATTTGATAACAAAATCCCCTAGATACAAGAACAAGTTGCAAAACCAAAACAGAATAAGAATGAAATATATGAAAACATCAACACAATAAAGTAGAGTAAGAGGGGAGGGGGAGTGGATAGAGAGAGAGAGATAGAATGAGACGATAAAATGGAAATGCATAACAAATTTTGAGAACAAAATCCCTTAGATACAAGAACAAGTTGCAAAACCAAAACAGAAGAAGAATGAAATATATGAAAACATCAACACAATAAAGTAGAGTAAGAGGGGAGGGGGAGTGGATAGACAGCGCGGTAGAGTCACTTAACAATAAGCTAAAGATGATGTCATAGCCAAATAGCAAAGTAGACATTACCCTGCACAAGGCATGCCACAGAATCTGGCAACGAAGAAGTGCCTCTGAAGATCTTGTTATTGTGCTCCTCCCAAATGCACCACCAAGAGGATATAAGTCATAGCCTCTAGACATGATCCCAGGAAAATGGTAGGTGAGGGGAAGGATAGTAATGAGAAAGAAGATGAATAAAGGGCATGTCTGAAAGGTCACGAACAATGGAAGGCCATGCATAGACAAGAACACTATAGAATAAAGAGTATGAGGTAAAAAGTTGAACCCAAGACTCATATGCGGCAAGACAGATGAGACACTGGTTAGCTAAACTGGTGCCAAGGTGTTGTAGGTGATCAAATGTATATCGGTCAATAAGAAGAAACTAGAGAAAAACAATGGCACGAGGAGAAGGGCTAAGGGACTGAGTTGGGAGCCACACAACGGAAAAACCGAAACCGAAATATCGCAACAACTTGAGGGGGGACAGACGTAAGACAATGCTTAGCAAGGGTAATACGACCTAGAAGGGAAAACAATTTTTCCTGCCAACAACGAAGATAATTCACAAGCTTATGCTCCACTTCATCCCAAAAGGAGGGCGCATGAGGTAACAATATAATCTGAAGACCTAAGGAGTTCATGGGTAGGCCGGCAGCCGTACACCCAAAGTAAGCTTCCACAAGAAGTACTGTGGTCGGATCCGTGTGATTGAAAGAAATGTGACATTTGAAGAAATTAATAGAAAGACCCGGGATGAGCTCCAAAACATGAAGAATGAGAAGATAATTCACAAGCTTATCTTCCACTTCATCCCAAAAGGAGGGCGCATGAGGTAACAATATAATCTGAAGACCTAAGTAATTCATGGGTAGGCCAGCAGCCGTACACCCAAAGTAAGCTTCCACAAGAAGTACCGTGGCCGGATCCGTGTGATTGAAAGAAATGTGACATTTGAAGAAATGAATAGAAAGACCCGGGATGAGCTCAAAAACATGAAGAATGAGCCGATCTCTCACAATTTGTTGGCGAGAAGTAGTACCAAACAGAAGAAAGTTGTTAGCATACTAGGGGGTAGAGAAGGCCTGTAAGTGGGAGAATGTGGTGTGAGGAAGCGAACAAAAACAGTGTGCCAAAATAAGACAGCAAAACACTCGACAACTAAGTTGAAAAACAATAGCGATAACGAACAACCCTGATGAAAGCCACAACTGAGAAAGAAAAACTTACCACGCATCCCATTGAAGGTGACCGCAAGCTGGGCCCCAGTGACAAGCAAAAGGATCTACTGTCGAAACGACAAACTAAAAGCAAAATGAGTGAGGAGGTCAGACATGAACTCCTAACTAACTGAATCAAAGACCTTAGAAATGTCCAACTTAAAGATGAAGGAGGGAAGACACAAACAGTAGAGGGAATGAGCAACCAAATTGGTTAGGACAACAACGTTATGCAAACGTTGACCCTTGATAAACACAACCTGAAAAGGGTTAGTGATAGAAGACATAACAGTCGCAAGCCGTAGAGAAAACAACTTCACGATAATCTTGCAGGGTGTTCTTAAGATGGAAATTGGGCGAAAGTGGCTGACATCTATAGGATTATGATGCTTAAGTACCAAAACGCAAGTTGCATGATTAAATTCTTTAAGGAAAACAAAGTTGGAGGCAAATTCGTCGCAAAACGCAAAAATGTCGATGCTACAAGCCTCTCAAAAGGTGTAAAAAACTCATTAATGAAACCATCAGTGCTGGGTGCCTTACCAGAACTGAGGGCCCAAACAATGTTCTAGATTTCCTGGGGTAGGAATGGCCACTCAAGAGTGATCATGAGGAGATAGAGAGAGCAACTTCACGATAATCTTGCAGGGTGTTCTTAAGATGAAAATTGGGCGAAAGTGGCTGACATCCATAGGATTATGATGCTTAAGTACCAAAACGCAAGTTGCATGATTAACTTATTTAAGGAAAACAAAGTTGGAGGCAAATTCGTCGCAGAACGCGAAAATGTCGATGCTACAAGCCTCCCAAAAGGTGTAAAAAACTCATTAATGAAACCATCAGTGATGGGTGCCTTACCAGAACTGAGGGCCCAAACAATGTTCTAGATTTCCTGGGGTAGGAATGGCCACTCAAGAGTGATCATGAGGAGATAGAGAAGGAGGAAAGATGCATATCTAGCAGCGAGGCACAAAAGCGAAGATGCTTGGAATAGAAATCACAGAAATGAGTGGTCAAAGTCAGGAGAATGTCATCATCAAGAAATACCCTGTGTCTAATAACTAGGGCTGGAGCACCGTCTGACATGCCATTGTGAGGCTGCTAAGTGGAAGAACCTAGCGTTCTGGTCTTCATTGGAAAGCCAACCCACCCTCGAGCGCTACTGCCAGTGGATGGACTCCTTAATCTGCCACTCTTTGAGCAATGTACTGTAGACATAAGAGGCAGGAAGACTGATCAAAGAAAATATTGTCAGCTAACTGGAGGGACATGATCTTCTCATCCCAAGTAGTCATCTCAAAAAACTTACCGCTTCAGAAATGTGTTTCCGGGTAATAACCTCCCTCCTAACGCAATGCAGCTTACGTGAGAACTTGAAAGCAGCCTACTTACCATTGATGGTGCGGGCCCAGAGAGAGAGAGATAGAATGAGAAAGAGCGAGACATGAGAACTACAATTAATCCCAATCTGATGAGAGGGAAGTGTGCATCGCTGACGTCATCCACTCTAGTGCCTCCTTCACTAGTCCGCCAAAATTACCAAGGATTATACTTAAATTGGAAGCAAATTTGGTAGGGAACCAACCAAGGGAGGTCCTCACTTTTCTGTCTCCTTATCTCTCTCTCCTCATCTCTATTCCCTTTATCTTTTATCTCCTCTCTCTCTCTCTCTCTCTCTCCCCCGCCCCCCCCACCCTTCAATGCAAAGGGACGCCCCCAGTTGGTTCCATAGAGGTAATGTGGCTTTTTAGTTCTTATCTTTCTAGTCAACTTAGTTATTTTATGTTAATGTAGATCTAGTTCTAGATATATAATTTTTCGTCTTATTTTGTTTTTAACTGTTTGTAATAGTTACTTACTGTAGTTAGGTTAATTTCAATTGACCATATGTTAGAAATCTTGCCAAACCCCCCTAGGACAAGTTTCATCCCTTAGAGTGTCCAGCTACTTCATATTTCATATATACTTCAAAATTTAATTTCATTAATCACGATTAAATGTTCACAAGGGTATATCAATCCACACAAGAATATTGACAACAATACAAATGAAGAAAAGAAAACAACTAAAAGTACCGGAGCTAATAAGCTTGAGCCTGAATTTCAATGGGATTTTTTACTGTGGTTTAAGAGCACCAAACTCAATTTATTTACCTAAACAAGAAAAACCAAGTTAGAACATGAAAAGATATTGACCAAAACATGACACATAAAGTCACATGCAAGCACACCACTCTTTCCAACCCTAGTTAAAAGTATAAAAACAGTAAGTTAACTCTACCAGACTAAGCAACAAAATTAATCAATGAAGAGAGACGAAAAAATGCGGAAAGCAAGTAAAATGATTGAGAGACTCCTTAATCTAAAATCTAAAACAAAATTATTGCCGGTCTGATAACCCAAGTTGTTCAGCGGTATACAAGATCCTAGGTTCCAATTAAAATGTTCCAGCATTGCAATTGCAAGGTCCAGACCTGAAATTCATGCAATGAAAGCTGAATAGACATGAAAACACCACAAACCGAAACACAACTGAATTGAAGTAGATTAAATAGACCTAACAAAACCCGGAAAGTCCATTAGATTGCTGACGACTCTAATAAAAAAACTATTTTTAAGAACTTAGTAGAACCTAACATATACTTTTGTTCATTGCTCAAGTTTGTTGTGTGCTTGTTTCTCTTCTTCATTAAAAAAAAATGTTTTCCTCTTTTTTGTGCCTTTTCCTTTCCTTGTTTGCTGGTTTGTGCAAGGAAATAGGCATTTGTTAATGCTCTATAAGGACATGAGTTGGTGTTTGCCGAATATGACCTTCTTCCGTTACTTTCTCTCCAACCCTTTGAAGATCAATTGAGTTTGCTGCACTTCAGGGGCCAGAAGTTAAGAGATTGGGATGTCATCCTCTATGAAATTGAAGCACCGTTTCTATCCCTTTCTTTAGACCTAGGACTTGTCATAGTGCATTTTAGCTTATGCTTCTTTTTATTGGGATTGTGTGCAGTTTGGATTAAATCCTTTAAATATGTGTCTAATATTAATAGGCTTGGCACGAGGGAGAAACCCTGACGTATACGTAACGGATATTTCAATGTTGTTTTGGTTCCAATAGGTTGGGCTTCTCTACAGAACCAGTTTTTGGTGTGTTAGGTTTCATGATCTAATTTCTTTTTCTTTTTCAAAGTCACGATAGATGAGGTTTTTAATTAAGATTTTGTGCTTTGATTTTGTTTTGTGTTTTAATTGTTGTTTTATGTCCAGGATGTGTTGCCTTTGTTTAAGTCATGTAGCATTGTGTTTTCGTTACTGCTCGGGTCTAATTTGTGCCATTACGGTCTAGTGAAGGTTTGTGTGTTTTCTTAATGATTTATTTTGTTTTCAGTTCCGTCCATTGTAGGTGAGGGGCTTGAACTTTAGGTTTGATATTGTCTACCAACCTGCCCGTAAGGCTGGCTTGAATGTCATAAGGCCCTAGGGGGGCTGAGCTGACTAAGTAATTGTCGGGTCCGTCACTCGCCCTAGAGCCACCAGGCGCCATAAATATAATATTTTCATTAAAAAGTTTTTGGGGTCATGAGCCCTAGTTTCGATGAAGTCTAATGGTTTACACATGATACTTAACATCGAAAATATTGCGTTTTTTCTTTCAGAGTGTAGAAGAAAAAAAAAAAGCAGAAAAATGCCTTAGAAGCGTGTCGCGGGGGCCAGAAACTCCCGTCCCCAGAAGGCAACAATAGATTCTAATAATCGTTTAACAACGTTGAATGAGGCTCAACATCAAGTTGAACAGATGGTAACCTCTGGGTCAGATGCCAAGACGATCCTAGATACTCATGTTGAAGGGCCGCGGAAACTCCGCTGTGAGGTTCAAGAAGCCCCAGAGCTATAGAAGATTACCACCAATCAGGCGCTCTAGCTCTCCGACATACGCTTTCTATCAGGGCAATGACCCTCTCTCATTTCCTCCAGCATCCGTTTACCCCGTTTGGTCGGAGCAAGATCCTTCAAATTGGTGCAAAGCTCTGAACTAAAAGCGATGGATCAAGGCGACCGTAAGCAGGCAAGGAAGCCAAAAATGAGCAATTTGTTCCCTGCACAGTGGGAAGATCTACGAATAGTTTTTGATTTAAATAGGGCAGTTAGAACCTTTGCTTCACCAACGACTCCTGCATCTCAAAAAGGGGGCAGCCTTCATGATGTGGATCAAAGATTTGATTGCCCACCTTATAATGACTCACTGGAGGAGCAGGAAGTAAAAGAAATGTCAAAGTGACGCCAAGCAGGGATTAGCCATTACTCCAGGGATGATAATTTGTAGGAAATTGTTGGAGAGGATTTCTCTCCTGTAAACCTTAGACACATCTAATCTAACCCGAATATGGGGTAGACGATAAATGGTCACCACATGGGAGGCATCCACAGATTGAATCTTAATGCGAATATTAGGGTGAAATGTCCATTGTCTGGGCAGATCACCTGCGACGAGCGATCTTTGTCTCACATTTCAAGACCATTCCGTGGAACTATGCTTTTTCATAGACACGCTGTATAACTACAAAAATATTTGAGTTATGGAAATAGAATTTTAGCCATTTAGCTTTCATCTCTAATGCTGACATCTATTACAATGTGGCCAGGATGATTTTCTGTTCGAATCTTGCTACTATTTGCACTCGGCTGCTTCACTTGGATCGGGCATGGCTAGCGTTAGTTAGTTGTTGCCGTCGCACAGGGACTATGTTCATCCTCGATCGGGTCTATCTCCACCCAAATCTGATGCTTCGGAGGCAAAATTTTAATCGTTTAAGTGATAGTGTGTCCCATTTCACAGGACCAATCTATGTCCTGGAGAACTTTAATGCTACAAGGTGTGAGGAGGATAAGACTAAGTGTCCCCCTAACAACAGCTCAAGTTGTGAATATTTTAGTTCTTTCATCAGCCAGCATAGTTCTCGTATAGTAGATGGTGCTCACCGGAACTTCACTTGGAGAAATAATAGAGTTAGGGATAAGTTCATTCTCTGCCTCCTTGATTGGGCCCTCGTGAACCAAGATTGGGACCCAATCCAGTGCAAACCGGCGTCGCACATAGGTAATGAATTCATATAAGATAAAATATAAATGAATTAAGGACTCATCACAAGTCGTGCTTGGCGTATAGCACCACCATTACCAGAACTTGCTTGGAACAACTTCCTTGTTGTGGGTAGTTCGCAACTTCTCACCATACGATTCTCACAAAGAGGAATCTTTTGGAAACGTAGGTTGGATTGGGGTGTTTGGACATATTTAAAATTGATTCTTGTTATCAGGGAAAATCGAATAGAGCTGGTTTGAATTTTGAAAATCCAAAGGATGCATCCATTAATGTACTTTAATAAGTACATAGTCAGCAGCGGCTTCCCTTACAGGGAAGGAGAGAAAGGAATAGAAAGAACGGCCTTTCTTGTGTTTGAATGACTAATTAATATGGGGGGGAAAGAAAATGATAACTAATAACTGTGTTTGGATGCAAAGGAAAGGAAAAGAAAATGACTTTTTAATGTAATTTCAATCCTTCTGAGAATGGAGAGATTGGAAGAGAAATGAATGGATATTCATTCCCTTTCATTTCATTTCTGTCCCTCCATCCATTCATTTCCTTCTCTTTCCCTTCATCCAAACATAACGTTAGGGTTGAACAAGTTCTAACCTCATCAAATAAGGAAAATAACATCCCATCCCACCTAAACCATGGCACTCATGATATGTTTCCAGCTCAAGATTCATGAATTTGTGCATTAAAAAAATTCATCAAGGGAAAGCAATGAACCGCACCTACCATGCTCTGGCTTGAGAATGAACCGATGGAATCTAGGTTGTAAACTTCTAGATGATATTTCTGGTTTATGATCTTCCTAATACTGGATGTGATCGTTAGCAGAATCCCATGATTCCAAGGACTGGCTTTGTCTCAAATGAGAGGGACAGACATTGGAGTGGGAGAGTGGAGTGGGTAGTAACAGGCTGGAAAGAGGGATACTTGGGAAAGAAAACAGAGATCTTAAATCTCCCCTCACTTAGAAATTTAGAGGGATTTGCCACCAATTAGAATGGGATACTTGGTGCAAGGAAGGTTGCCAAGTGGTGCACATTCTTCCTTGTGTAAGTAGAAAAAATAGTTTGCTTATTTCTTCTAAAATAATAATGATGGGATTTTAGTTTATGAGATTGGCCCCATGGATTATAGTCTTGTCTTGATGGTTAACAGTGTTTGGAGAAATGTCATCTGTAAGAGAGCAATCGACAAATTCGTTTTGCTGATTGGCTAGAATATTGTGTTTGATTTTATTCTAGCCAAATATTGGCTAGAATCTTGATGGGATACTTGTTTTGTGGATAAAACAAGAGTCTTCTTTGTCATCATCCTGCTAAAAGAGTTGAAGATAAAAGTAAAAGGATGGAGAGATAATAAAAGAAACTTTCATTCATTGCAAAATGTGTTGTACAAGATGCATTTTCACACCAATTTGACAAAATACTTGAGAGGCAAAGGAAATTCTAAGAAAGATTAGGTGAACATTCGCTGCTTGTGGTTCCCTCTTGTGATATTACTGAAATCATTTCATTTCCATGTTTTGGAAAGGGATTCTTGAAAATTTCAGGATCTTCTATGTCGACTTCTAGCAATTCCTTATCAACACAATCTTAGACAATGTTCTTGGTAATGAAGCAATCTTCCATCATGACCCGGTGCTCGATGGAATTTGCAACATTGATTTCTATTCTTACCCATCATAGTTGGTGGATCAGATACCTTTTGTAGATCGCACAGCTCTTGATAAGGTAGTCAAGGGGTTCTTCTAGCTTCTGTTTGAGTGGGCTAAATTTTCTGTTGTACCCCCATCCAGGATGGTTGCTTTTAGAATCTATCTTTGTTGCTGACAATCATTGTTCTTGGCACTTGTTTCTTTGTTGGGCTTGGAATTGCTAGTGCATCTTTTCCTAGTATTGGCATTGGCAATGAAACTCATAAGCTCATGGTCTTGGGAAGATTTTACTGATTTCATTAGAAGCAAAATCCTTGACTTTAAATAGATTTTTGAAACAATGGGACCATAGGTGTTAGAGAAATTTATAATTTCATGGTTTTGGGTAGATTTTACTGATTTCATTAGAAGCAAAATTCTTGATTTTAGATAGATTTTGGAATCATGGAACCTTAGTTTTAGAGAAACTCATAAGCTTATGTTCTTGGGAAGCTTTTACTGGTTTCATTGAAAGCAAAATCCTTGATTTTAGATAGTTATTTGAAACCTTGGAATCATAGGTTTTAGACCAACTCAAAAGCTCAAAGTCTTGCCGACTTAAACTAAATCCTTAGAGAGGCTTACCGTGAAGAATCTCAGCAAGGTCCGGCTCTAAGGTTTTGACCAGCTAGTTTTCTTGAGATTAGTTGAAATGGATCGTAAGCAACTAAAGTGAGCTGATGAAATCATTTTTTGAAAGGTGCTTGCATTAGTTTTAGGCCTTGTCTAGGTTGCTTCTCACCTATTAATGAGGTGAAGTCATTTTATTAAAGGCTGCTTGCAGCAAATATATATGTATATATGCCTAGAAATTTAGCATTCACAACGCACATCATATAACTGATTTCATAGTTCAGTAATAGAGATCATGAGTTCATACAAGATAAAAATACAGATCAATTAAGGACCCATCACAAGTCATGTTTGGCATATATCACCACCATTATGAAAACTTGCTTGGGACAACATCCTTGTTGAGGGTGGTTTGCAACTTCTCATTGTATGATTCTTACAAAGAGGAATCTTTTGGAAACATAGATTGGCTTGGGGTGTTTGGGTAGATTTCAAATTGATTTTTGTTAACAGGGAACATCGGGTATTGCTGGTTTGATTTTTGAAAATCTAGAGGATGCATGCATTAATTCACTTTAATATATACATACCCAACAGCTTCCCTTAGGTTCCAACCTCATCAAATGAGTAAACGGAATATCTCATCCCACCTAAACCATGGCCCTTGTGGTATGTTTCCAGCTCAGCTCAAGATGTACTAACTTGTGCATTCAATGGGCATGTAGATGGAAGGGAAAATCTTTAAAAATATACTTAAAAAAAAAAATCATCAAGAGAAAGCGATGAACTGCACCCACCTTGGTCCAGCTTGAGATTAAACCGACGGAAGCTAGATTATAAGCTCCTAAATGATATTGCTGGTTTATGACCTCCCTAATGCTGGATGTGACTGGACGTGATGGTTCCTTGCAGCAGAATCCCACCAAGTCTTCAAGCTGAGTAGGAGAACGTCTGACCAGTAGGTGGTGGGACTTAAAAGGAGGGCGGGGTGGACCCCGAGGACTGACTGTCTTCAAATAAGAGGGAGAGACGTTTACGTTTGAGTGGGGGAGAGAGAAAGAGAATAACGGGCTGGACAGAGGGATATTTGGGGAAGAAAACAGAGATCTTGAGAGAGCCAAGGGACTTCAAACGTGAGTTGAAAATGATCCTCCCCTCCCTTAGAAATTAAGAGGGATGTATGGGCATTTCACACCAATTAGAATGGGATACTTGGTGCAAAGAAGGGTGCCAAGTTGTAAACATTTTTCTTTGTGTAAATAGAGCAAATACTTTTCTCATTTCTTCTAAAGTAATAATCATGGGATTCCAGTTTATGGGATTAGCCACATGGATTAGAACCTTGATGCCCAATAGTGTTTGGAGAAATGTCTTCTTTTCTAAGAGAGCAATTGACAAATTCATTTTGCCGATTGGTTAGAAATATTGTGTCTGATTTTTTTCTTATTTAGCCAATTGCTTTAAAGATTTTATCATGATTGAAAAATTTTAATAATCATGGGTCATACCATTTTGTTTGAATCCATTGATCTGGTTTTGTAAAAAAAATCTTTTTATGAATCTTGGAAATGATTTGTTTATTTGCATATATATATATATATATATAATGCAAAATATGTCTTAATTCTAAGTTTGAACTTCAATTTCACACCTCAGATCCGAAATGACTTTGATAAAGAATTCTAGTTTGGGCCCTGCATTCACAGATGAATCATGTCTTGCATTTGGATATAGAGGATCCGAGTTTTCGGATCCTAAAGAATTTAAAACTGACTTAATATTTCAGACAATGGATCCGTTTTAAGTTTTGAATTTTGGAAAGAGATCCTAGTGTTACTATTCTGGATCACGACTCGAACTATGAGCCCAGTCTAGAGGTAAACATTGGTTTTTGGAGTTCCAATTGGATGTCTTACTTAAATTGAAATTTAGGTCCAAGATCTGGTTTTAGAACGAGAGATCTAGAGATCAGATATAGATCTAGTCTCAGATCTGGGGCCCTTAGTTGGGCCTAGATTTTTGGATCTAGATTTCAAGTGTCGGCTTGGATTTGATTTCAATTTTAAGCCTAGAAAATGACCCTAGATTTGGATCTAAGGATTGAAATTGACACATGGACTTCGGTCTTAGTTTTAGTTTTCGAAACTTTAATTTTAGTTTCTAGATCAGGATCTAGGACGTTGGAGTCGTGGTTTAGGATGATTATAGAGCTTTGAACTTTGGTCCCTAGACGTCCACGGTTGGATCCCTGGGTGTTTGGATCTGGAGTTTGGCCTTCCACCATCCAGCAAATGGTGCATGGTAAGGCCAATTCATGCAAAATGCATTGAAATCTAGGACAGTAGTATAGAAAGTGAGTTCGAGCTAGAGTCAGGAAATTTGGGGTGTTTACAAGGATGTTACGGCCAGTCCTTTCAACGCATACACATTTGTTGTGGGTTGGAGACGTGGGGGGAGTCTTTTAGTTTGAGTGTTGAATCGGCTCTTATATCATTACAACCAACCTGACCAACTTCCACACCAGGCACGGACTTATTGTTCGGTGCATTTCAACCCACCTCCCTGATAACTTCAGTTTTAACCTCAAAAATGTTAGAAAGTAAAATATTTAATAATTCAAGTAACCTCCTTATAAGTTCGGGAAAATTTCTCACAAACTTCAATATGAGACTAAATTTTTGGAAATATTACATAAATTCATTTGATTCTCACTAGGTTTTAGATAGAATTGCATTTGACTTTTTCCCTCAAGCATTTAGATATTTTAGGATAGAATCCTAGTCAAACTAGGAAAAGTGATCCAAAAGATCCAACTCCCTGTCTTTGGTGATCAACCTCCTCATTTGTCGCCACTTTAGATTAAATATTTCTTTTCTTACATTAAATGATTAGGCATGTATTGTTAATTCATTTTCATTTTAATTAACATAAGCAGTATAATTTAGATAATGCACATATATAATTCCTAAACATGACAAACACTCTCTCTTTCCCTTCGCTTTTTTCCCCCTCATCCATGCACTTCTCTCTCCTTTTCCTCAGCCACGTGGCATATCTTCTATGAGCCCACATCATCAGTTAGCTGCATCATGCATTAGTACCTAAGTGCATTTAGGGTTTTACATTTAGTTAATTCACTCTTCAATTCTTTCATTTAAATAGTGAGGCTTTGTAAGGACCTATCCATGCCACGTGAGCTCCACTTTACATATCATAGGCGTGTCATGAAGAGAGTCCACTATGGAGTGTCAATAATTTAGTATAGGGTACTAACCTAGTGTGTCTTGCCTTGAGTCTTGTTCGATACGGAGCTTTGTTTGATTGTTTGCGTATTTCATCTTATTTTTAGTTTATCTGGTTAGTTGGTATAGGTCATTTAGATTTTGGTTTATTTTCTACTTGTTTAGTGGTTGTGAAGGGTGCTCATAGTTTGGAATGATAACTCAGTAGTGTTATTAGATGAGTAATGCGTGTGCATTGGCCACACCACCTAGCTGGACGCGTACCAACGCGTCTTTGCCCTGATGTGTGCGCATAATGGCCATAATGTGCACCAGCGCACGTGTCAGCCGGCGCGCGGCACAGCAAGCACAAATCGTTTTCCACTCGCCGTCTTTCTCCCTTCACCGTTCATATCTCTGGCCTTCATCGCAGGTTACCTTTCCATCGCCCGATGCCCGCCGCCATTGCTAGTCTCTCTCTTGCCATCCGTCTCCGGTAACTATTTTTCTACCCCCCCTGTATTTTCAATTTTCCGTGTCGCTTTCTTTCTCCATTCGTCTCTCTTTTTCTATTCCGCCTAATTGTTCACCAGTCAAAAACAGCAGCGACCGGCGGCCGGTCACCTCCCTCCCCTCTCTCTCTCTCTCTCTTTCTGTGTGTGCTTCCGTTTCACCCACCAAATGGAAACAGGGTAAATGGCCAGTCACCCGTAATAAACTCAGAAACAATAAATGACTTGAGTAAAGTTAGACTTAACTCGTTTTTATAAAACCTGTTAAATATTAAAACCCCGTACACCAACTTATCGAAACCGGTGCACGAGTTAAGGGTAAACATTGGTTGTGCTGTTTTTCTTAACAAGTTCGCCCTTTCGATTCTTTGTTGTCTCTCTCTTCCGTTCACCATCCTATAGTCCTCACCGCCGGTCCGCCGCACACCAACACGACAGCTCCACCATCCGGCCGAACTGCCATTGGGATCAGGTAAATATTTCCTCTCTCTTTCATGCGTTCTCTCTTTGCCCCTCTGTTTCTCTTCTTGTGACCTCATCCTCATAGCATGTTTTCTCTCTCTTCCGTCGACCATCCTTAGTCCTCAATGCCGGTCCGCCGCACACCAACACGACAGCTCCACTGTCTGGTCGAACTGCCATTGGTATCAGGTATGTAACATTTCCCTCCTGTTTCATGTGCTCTCTCTTTGCCTCTCTCTCTCTTAAACTCTCGTGGCCTCATCCTCACTGCCTGTTGTCTCTCTCTTCCTGTGACCATCCTCAGTCCTCACCGCCGGTCCACTGCACACCAGCATGACAGGTCCACCATCCGGCAGAACTGCCAATGGTATCAAGTATGTAACATTTCCCCTCTCTTTCATGCTTTCTCCCTTTGCCCCTCTCTCTCTTAAACTATCGTGACCTCATCCTCACAGGCTCACCGCAGCACTACCATTGGACGTGCTCCTGCTCTTTTAAAGGTTGAGGTTCCTTGTTCAGCGGATTTTTTGATCAGAAGTGCAGGATTTTGTTCACGGTTTTGTTGATCAGAAGTTGGAAGATTTGTAGGGTTTCCGTTGTTTGGTTTAGAGCGTCATTGCTAGTCAAAGATAGGACAGGTTCTGCAGCCTTTTGGTTTCCTTGTCCTTTTCTTCTCTTGTCTCGCGGGGTGTTTTTAGGTATGATTTTTGTGTTTCCTCTATTTCTTGTTAAGCATTTCAGTGTCTGTGATGTGATTTCTTGTAGCAGTTATGTTATGTTCCTGTACAATCAACATCTTAGTTTCTATTGCATATGTCGACTTGAGTTTAAGTCTGCCTCGTCTGTTTTTAACAGTACATTGTTCATTTCTGGTTGTTGTATACCTACTTTGTTAAGTGTATTGTTTCATGCATAGGTAATTGACCTTTAGTTATGGTTATCGCACTAAATCTGAACAGAATGTGGAACGTAGTGGGTTTCATGTCTTCTATGGTTATCGCACTAAATCTGAACAGAATGTGGAACGTAGTGGGTTCCATGTCTTCTGAAGTCCTTGTTATGGCCAGGTTCACGCGGTAGGATCAGATCTGAGTTCAAGATGTTAAGACAGGTGGATCTGATTTGATAGAAGCAGTCTTTAGGTCTCTAGTAGGTGAACTAGCAATGAGCCTTAATTGACCTGTGTGTAGTGTCAATGGGGCTCAATTGGAATTGATCTACAGTTTTTTGAGTACTTGTGTCGACAAAATTTTCTTAGCTTAGTAGTAACTTTGGGATCTTCATCCCATTTTTAGCAGATATGCAACTGTCAGGACAAACGTGTACTAATATCTTAGATTATTCTATTACGGTATATATTAAATTCAGTCATGATACTTGAAATAGCGTACAGATATCTTATATAATGTGTATTATGGCAAGAAATTGCTCCACTTTATGTAACTTTCTTTTTTCTGGATCCCCTCTGGACAGATACTGGTGGTGGAAACTCCCTCAATGTGCAAAGGACTGTCCAAGATCTGATTGCAGTAGGTGCCGCTGGCTGCTTCCTCGAGGTACTTTTCACATATTCGGCATCTTCTATGCTTGACTAGTGATTCACACGCAAGTTGGTTCACTGATTATATGTGTAAATTATCAAATATAAATCTTATCATGTTTATAGATAATAATATATTACTGTTGTCAAATAGCCTCTTAGGTAGGAACCTTCAAGTAATAACCGGGGTGAGTGAGTAACCCAACAATTCCGACCATCCTTTTCCATTTGCAATATGTTTGTTGGCAAACCGAAGGACTTAACAAGTTGCAGTTTTCTATTACAAGCTCTTCCGGTTTTTTCAATTAGTGTTGGGCTCAGTACATCTGATAAAGCATTGTAAGTGCCTGAATTTCCTTCAACATCCTTTGCTTATGCCAGCACACATATGAAACTCTAGATGTCATTTTCCTATTTGAACAGAAGCTCATATAATAAGTCACTTTGAGTTGGTTTTCCTCCAAAATTTTATGCTTTAAGTATACTTGTGATTATAGGACCTTATAGTGCAAAGCATCACAAAGATGAGGAAGTATGAAGTGAGTACGGGGATCACATGAGTTTGTTGTTCATATAGTGCAAAGCATTTGCATGGATGAGAATACTAAGAAAAATGTTTGTCTGGGGATAGAAGAAGCATAATGCAGCATGTGAGTGTGGTTCTTGTACTAAAAATTTTGACTTATCAAATTTGGCTTTTATGTGTATCATGAAATTGTGCACTTCCAAGTTCCAACCAGCATACCATGGCCACTGCACATTCTTACTCTTTCAAAGAAGTGATAGTAGGAGTAGCAGGTTAAGATGGAAGCTATTGTTGATTTGTTTAATTCAAAGCACGTTTTTAGATATAATTTCTATTATACATTTTTCTCAGCCCTACTTGCGTGTAGGGTTGCTAATTCCTTCAGCTGACTTATTGAATAATTGTGCATGTTTATCTGTAGAGTAGACCTGTTTATCTGCATAATTTGTTTTTATGAAAGAAGCATTTTATATATAAAAAAAACATACTTTACTTTAGGTAATTATTGTATTACAAATTAGTCCTTTTCTCTATAGAATAAGAATGTCTTCACTGAGAGAAAATGCTACAAACAAACAAGTACTATGTAGTTTAGGAGCAAGTTCAACAGAACCACCTATTGTAGGAATCTCTACACCAGTGTTGTACGTATCGTAAGATACGAGCCCGTATCGTATGATACGTACCGTTTTGAAAATACGGTACGATACACCCCCCGTATCGTAAATAGGGGCATATCGTTCATGTATCGCACGTATCATGCGATACAGGGCCCGTATTGTACGATATGGGCTGATTTCGCAGAAACCTGCTCGAGACCTACTTATTCGACTTCTTTTTGAAAAATACCCTCCGTTCTTTATTTCTCACGCTCGGATACTGCCGTCAAGGAGGGCGAACATCCATTTTCACCATCAAAAAGTTGATTTTCATCGTGAAATCGAAGATTAAGGGGTCGATTTGTGCGTGGGTGGTTGATTTTCGTTGGGAGAAAATGAGTTTTCTTTATTTCTTCTTCGTAAGGTATGAAATTTCATGTTTTTACCATACATTCATAATTTTTTACCATACAATCATAGATTGAAAGATTGTGAATGTTTTTCATTAAGTTTACCATAGGATTTAGTTTTTTTTTTAAGATATGGATCCTACATGGAAATGGTGCAAAAGGGTGAAGGAGAATAACCGCTTGAAACTCAAATGTAGCTTTTGTGGGAATACATTTTCAAGAGGGATTAGTAGAATGAAACACCATTTGGCAGGGACCTCCAAAGATGCGTCTCCTTGTGTTGGAGGACCAAACAAACATTTGCCTCCATTTGTGCGTCAGCAATGTTTAGATATGCTTCATGCTTTACGTCAAAAGAGGATACAAAACGAAATTGAAGAGGCAGATGTAGGCTATAATGAGCCTTGGAAGATGAAGAAGAAGAGGAAGAAGCTTATGAATCTGATGATGAAAATGATAGCAGTCTAAGAAAAGATTTCGAGACCTCAAGAGGTAGAGATCGTAGAAGAAAATGGATCATGTATGAAGGAGGTCGATCTGGCATAACGGGAAGGAAGAGGAGAGAGACAACAGATACTAGGGCCAGGCGTGGTATGCGACCACCTAGTGGTAGAGTTCCTACTGGTAGGTCTAGTGTTGGTTCTATTAAGAGTTTTTTCCCTTCATATACTAGCCCAGGTAGTCAGCCGCATATTTGTGCTGTTATGACATCTAAAGATATGCTATATCATGCACAAAAGATGGTAGAGAAATGGTTTTATGATGCATGTATTTCATTTAATGCAGCTAATTCTTTTTAATTCCAAGTCATGGCAGATGCAATTGCTTCTATAGGCCCCGGATGCAAAATGCCATCATATCATCACTTGAGGGGCAAAATTCTTCAGGATACGGTCAAAGAAGTGTCTGAACATTGTGATGAGTTGAAATTATGTTGGAAGGAAACATGTTGCTCCATTATGTCAGATGGATGGACTGATACAAGGTCAAGAACACTTGTAAATTTTCTTGTTTATTGCTCTAAAGGTACAATGTTCTTGAAATCTCTTGACTTGTCTGATGTTTCTAAGACTGCTGAGATTTTGTTCAATGTTTTTGATAATGTCGTACAAGAAGTTGGACATGCAAATATTGTACAATTTATTATAGATAATGCTGCAAATTATAGAACTGCAGGAGTTTTGTTATTTAAAAAGTATAAAACATTTTATTGAAGTCCATGTGTCACTCATTATGTTAATCTAATGCTTCAAGATCTTAATGAGATGCATGATATGAAATCAGCCATTGACCAATGTCAAGAGGTAACAAAATTTATCTATAATCATGCATATGTATTGAGTTTGATGAGAAAGTTTACAAAAGAAGTTGAATTAATACGACCTGCACAAACTATATTTGCCACAAATGTATTGACTGTGCAGAGTGTAGTGAAACAAAGAACTCCTTTGAGGCAGATGTTTGCTAGTGAAAAATGGGCTGCATATCCACTTGCTCATAAAAGAAATGCTTCTTTAGTTATGGATATTGTATTCAATAACGAATTTTGAGAATCATGTGTGAAGCTATTGAAGGTTTGTGTTCCATTGGTCAAAGTTCTCAGGTTAGCTGACAACGATGATAGACCTTCTATAGAGTACTTATATGAGGCTATGGATAAAGCAAAAGAGGTATTTCGAGATAACTTAAAGGAAAGAAAAAGTTATATATGCCCATATGAAAGATTCTAGATAAAAGGTGGACCAGACAACTTTATCAACCTCTTCATGCAGCAGCTTACTATCTAAATCATGCAATTAGATTTTCTCCTACATTTAAGGACAGAGAAGTCATGCATGGTTTGTTAGATTGTATTAACGTGTTAGTGGCAGATTCTAGAGAACAAGATGTTGTGCACAATGAGTTGGATCTATATGATTGTTGTTTTCAGAACCTGGGACAACCTGCCGCCGTTGGGGCCAGGACAACCATGCGTCCAGGTAAATACATAGAAATTTCTAATTTACTTTGCATTTGTTACATTTGATTCTTTTAAAACTTTCACATTGATTTGTTATATTTTTGTTTAGATTTGTGGTGGAATAGGTATGAGTTTGATTGTCCAAACCTAACACGTTTTGCAATCAAAGTCCTCAGCCAAACATGCAGTGCTAGTGGATACGAAAGAAACTGGAGTGTGTTCCAACATATCCATAGCAGAAAAAGGAATAGGCTCGAACATAAAAGGTTGAGTGACCTTGTCTTTGTTCGATATAATATGAGGTTGAAACAAATGTAATATAGGCATATAGCTTAATGTTTACATTTTTTGTACAATATATTTATATGAAATTATATATTAACAAGTTCTTTCTTATTTAACGTAGAGAATTAGAAAAATCATTAGCAAGGAAGCACACATCTCAGTTTGATCCTATCAGCTTGGAAAATTTTGACGATCTAGAGTCATTGATTGAGGAAGAACCAACTACAATATTTGATGATGATGATCTTGAATGATTCAACCTTGAAGCTGAAGCAACAGAAGGCTTTGTTGATGAAGGAGAGTCTGCTACTGCTGAATATGTTGGTGAGGATCTTCCAATTCTTGACGATAAAGATGAAGATGAAGATGAAGAAGAAGAAGAAGAAGAAGAAGAAGAAAAAGAAGAAGAAGATGAAGATTATGAATGATGAATCATGAATGAGAGTCAAATCAAGAATGCTTTCATTTTATATGTAATGAACGACTTAAGAGTTATGAATCTATGGTTGTTGAACACTTGAATGTTTTATCACTTTATGGCTTATGCTTTGTTGAATGATATTGTTATGAATTTTGATGTCTATGTATGATGAACGCGTAAGTTTATAGCAATAATAAGTCTATCATTATGTCAAACATGTTTTCTATGAAGAATTTATTAATTTTAATTTTTTCTGATTTTTTTATTTTTTAAAATTTTTTCTGATTTAAATAATATGGTTACGATACGTTCCGATATTTTACGATACGGCATATCTTAATGCCCGACCGATACGGCTTACGATATGCATTTTACAACCTTGCTCTACACAATAGTCTATAGCTGAAGTTCCTACTTATTTGAAGTCTATTGACAATGAGGATGTAACCATGGATAAAGTTGACGAAACAATGTCTAATAGTGGTACAAAAAGACAAAAGGCAATGACTTCTTTATTTTGGAATGATTTTGAAGAAATAACTATAGGTGGTGTGACAAAAAAGTAGATGCAAGTATTGCAAAATAACTTTTATAAGTACAGGAGGGAGTACATCATCGATGAGAATACATAAGTGTCTTATGCGTCCTGGTAATATAAGATAAAATACTTTGAGCTTTGACATTAGTAAAGTTTCAGGCCCTACAAAAGAATCAATGAGTAAGGGTGCCACACTTGATCCCGAAAAATTAAGAGAGATAATAGTGAAGATGGTAGTTTGTCATGAGTATGCATTCAATATGGTTGAGCATTGCTAGTTTAAATTTTTATTAAAGCTTGCTTTTCCAAATTGGTTACCCATTTTAAAGACAACATTTGAAAGGGATGTCACAAAATTATATAAGGTAGAAAATGGTTAGAAGGAATATTTTAAAGGTGTTACATCCATTGCTTTGACAACAGATATGTGAACGTCTAACCAACAAATTGGGTATATTTTCATACAGCTCACTTCATAGATCATGCTTGGACGTTTCAAAAACATATAATTGGTTTTCACCAAGTCAAACTGCCTCATACTGGGAAGAATATAGCAAATGTAATTGCTAAAAATCTTCAAGAATGAAAAATAAAATAGAAGATAATCTCCGTTATAGTTGACAATGCTTCTTTTAATGATGTTTTTGTAAGAACATTGAAAGAAATTTTAAAGAAAAGTGGTGTAAATCTATACCAAGGCGGTAAATTTTTTAATGTCTGTTGTTGTGCACATATTCTAAATCTAATGGTGGAAGATGGTTTGTCTGCTATTAGAGATGAACTTGGTAAGATTAGAGAGACAATCAAATATATAAAATGTTCCTTATCATGACTTCACAACTTAGATAAATTTGAAATTTTTGGTCAAAAGAAGTTGATGCTAGATGTTGCAACTCGATGAAATTCTGCTTATTTGATGTTGGAGGTTGCACTTATGTACAAACATGTTTTTGATAGATATGTTATGGAAGATGTTGGTTTTACTTGGTTGTTGGATGCAGATGAATGAGAGAGAGTACAAAAATATGTACTTTTCTTGAAACATTTTATAATGTTTATGTGCATTTTTTAGGGTCCAAGTATCCTACACAAAACCTATTTTTCTTAGAAATTCGGGTGGTTCAACCATTATTGCAAGAAGAAGTTGTAAATGAGTATAGCTTTATGAAGAGAATGACAACTAAAATGAAAGAAAAGTTTGATAAGTATTGGAGTTCCTACAATATATTGATGGCTATTGCTTCCATACTAGATCCAAGGATAAAGTTGAGTTTAATAGACTTTGTCTTTTCAAAGACTTTTAGTCAAATAGAAGAAAGAAAAGATAAGATAACATTAGTAAGAAATACAATGCAAGAGCTTTATAACAACTATGTTGCAAAAATTGAAGATTTAAATAAATATGTTGAATTTGATGCTACTACTTTTGTGAGAGGAACTAACTCATCATGTAGCAACTCCAATAGATACAGTGTAAGATTTTTTTAGTTTTTTAAGTAAAGCAAACAATGTTCCTTTCCAAGCTCCAAAATCTGAGCTTAATATGTATTTAAAAGATGGATTGCTCAAATGTGATGCTACCACTCATGATTCATTTGATATATTGATTTACTGGAAACATAAAAAATTGAAATACCCAATTATTATATATGACACGAGATATATTGTGCATTCTTATTACTACAGTTGCCTCTGAATTTGCTTTTAATACTAGAGGTCGAATTGTGGATGAATGTAGGAGTTCATTGAGTCCAAAGAGGTAGAAGAATTAGTTTGTGTAGGTGATTGGATAAAACAGTATGACAACCCTATGAATCTTGTACTAGTATTGCTAAAGGTAAGTACCAAAATGTATATATATCAAAGTTTATTATGTTTATTTGTGCTTATATGTTATAGAAGTTGTTTATTGATCAATTATTGTTGGTTTTTTTGTAGGGTAGTACTGAAGATGAGATAGCGTGACATGATTCAACATCAATTCAAACATTTTATGCAGTAACAACTAACAAAATATCAGGTATTGTTCTAATGCTTGATTTTACCTTGATGACAACATTATCAGCTGAATTTCTTTGAAACACAGTCAAATAATGATTTTTTTATGCTAACATTTTTATTTTTTGTTAGGTTCTATTGTTAGAGACTCAGAAGGATATTTGCAGAAATCATTTTTACTGATAGACATCAATCTTTATCCATTCAATATGAAATGAATGGACTGCTTTTTATTCCTTATCCATTCAACATGAACTGAATGGACTGCTTTTTATTCCTTTCTTCTATGAATTTTCTGTACACAACTATTAAAGACTCAGTTATTGACCTATTAGTGTGAAACAATGTTATGTACATCAATCTCATACTTTTAGCTATGAGATTTCTTATCTCGCTACATGTTGTTCTTATAGCTGCCCAGATGTTGAGTTGTGTTCATGTGGACAAAAAATACCAATTTCATATTATTGGTACTTTTTGCCAGCAAAATTTCTGGTCATAGGCTCAATGGCACGATGGGATATGCACTTGCAAACTTCCTCTCCTTGAGAACATTGTGAGTGTCTTTACCATGGATTTTATTCAACCTTGCTTTTGTTGGGATCTAACTTGTAGTACTACATTCTTTTAAATGATATTGTCACACATGGAAAATATGAGATTTATTGAAGTGTAATTGCTGTTAATCCTTTTGGGTTAAGGGTTTTGGGTTGCATGTGCAGCTTATAACAGGTTAAGTTGAATAGAAAGGGAAAATGTTGTAAACCAACCACCATCAAAAGGCCTTAGTGCAAAAAAAGAAGAGGAAGACTGCACATGTATTTCTGCTGCTTCACTCTGAGCTCCTTTTCCTATTTCATTTTTTCATGGAATCATCTTTGTTTGATGATTGTTTGTAAAATGAGTTTATCCAAATTAATTTGGTAGCTTCCGAAATCAACCAAGTTAATAGTTCTTCATCATTGGCAATGGATACTGGAGATGACAATCTTGAAAGCAAACCAAATAGTGAGCAGCCTAATCAAAGCAATAACTCGGGCAAGCATAATGTAAAACAACCAAAAGACAATTCTGAGAGTTCAAATGCACCAAAGGAAGAACATATCCATGTCTGTGCTAGGCGAGCCTAGACTACCAACAGTCATAGTCTTGCAGAGAGGGTGAGCACAGTATACAAAATTATGAATAATTCTTCCTTAACTTTCAAAATCAGATGTATAACCTGTGCCCATCTTCACATGAGGGGCAAATATAGCTTTCTGAGATGTTGGAGTTGACACTTTTTATTTGGACTCTGAATTTTAGGTGAGAAAAAGATCAATGAGCGCATGAGGTTTCTTCAAGACTTTGTTCTTGGGTGCAGTAAGGTATCCTTACAGGATTCATTACTATGAAAAATTCCTACTTACGATTGCTTTCCATTGATTCAATTCGTTTTTCATTTTGCCCCCCAAGAGTCATGCCATGACCTGCTTGCCTTCTGGTTCAGATTCTTTAGTCGCATGGTGCTCCTTCAACTGCTGGTTATGTACATGACATGAATATGGTTCTATCTCAACCTCCAACAAATGCATGAATGACTAATTCAAACTGCCACAGCCAGAGTCCCAAATGTACCAAATTCATTGAGGAGAGCAATTAGTTTTCATTTAACTTCCATTAATGGATACGGAGTTAAATACTTAAACGAGGTAATTAACGCCTAAACGAACTAAACGAGTCAATGCCTAAACAAGTTAACACCTAAACGAGCTAAATGAGTTAAATAAGTTAACGAGTAAATGCTAAACAAGTTAACGAATTAAATGGATTAATCAAGTCGAGTTCAAGCTCGACTTTATGTAGTCAAGTCGAGCTCGAGCTTGCTATAAGAAGCTCGACTCGAGTTCGAGTCGAGCTCGAGTAATTTTAGCCAAGTTGAACTCGAGCTGGCCAATCTCAGGCTCGACTTTGCTCGTGTGCAGCCCTAATCACCCGTCTCTCTCTCGCTCTCTCTCCCTACATTCTTTCTTTACTTATATATTATTTTGATTGTTGTTTTTTACTTTTAACACTATTTTTGTGGATGCTATATACTTGATAGTTTTTGACATGATACCTATGCTTAATGCACTTCACAAATGCACTTAACAACATTGAGATAACTTCTTCAGGTGAACCAAAAAGGTGGGCAAGGTGGAATATAAAATGAAAATTACATAGACTTATCATGATTAACTTAAGCATTGAAGAATTATTTCAAGCAAACTTATAATTCTCATGTCTGTATTGTATTTATCATTTGACAATGTGAATATTATTTTTAAGCCTCAATAACGCAAGTATAGCAAGTATCATTTCAATGTGTATAAGCTATTTAACCCTATTCCTCAAGGATTTGACCCTGACTTGTCACTTGAGTGGAAGTTGAAAATTACAATTGGTGCATGACTTCCACGAATTTGCATTGTAAACATCCTCCACGGAAAATCACATCAATATACTCTGCGACATCCCCATGTACACACTCGCAAGATATCTGGTATCGGCGCACAAAAAACAGCACCTTCGTCATAAAGAAAAGTACATATCTTGATCCTGGGTTGTTGACAATCACTTGATATTATCGACTTTTCATTTTCCATGATGACGTGCTAGGAAGCATAAAGATAGAAGAAATAATGAGGTCAGTTCCGTTTCAAGAATAGAATGACATACTTATTTTATTTAGACTTAATTAATGGGAAACAAAGGGTCAGACATCTAATTCATCAGGATCCCGCAAATCAAGAGTGGACCTTGTAGCCTGTGTAAGTGGACTTCTGGAATTATCTAATGTCCTCACCCTCAGATGTTACATCCAACCGATCGTAATGCAAGTGAAGGACCCATCAAACAGAAGCAGTTTTGTGCATCAAAGGTGGTGACATAGAGCATCAAGATGAGACATCAGTAATAAGAAGGGAAAGCAACACTGTGAACAATGTAAAGAGACCACACGCACTTGTCATGAAAAAAGATTCCTGTTCAGTTTCTTCCATAGGCAGTCCTCTGATTTAGAATGCATAAATTCAATAGAAAATTGGAAAGTTGCCAATATAGCTTTTACAAGGTTATAACCTTTCTAGGTAACTGCACTTCAATGGTGTGGCCTTCATCATGGTGATGGTCATGGAAAACAAATGTTAAGATGCCAACAACACACAGCACTGTGCCCACAAGAAGCTTGTCATATCGCTCCACCCAGTGAAACTTCAGCTGGTTCGCGCCATAGAAGGACAGTGCCACCAGAGATACCATAACAGTTATAGTACTGAAAAAGAATGCAGATATTTACAAAACAGAAAGGAATGAAAGGATTCAGCACATCGTTCTTATACCCTTTAGAAACCCAATCAGAAAATGAAATTCCAGAAGTGAATGGTAAGGCTTCTTTTCAAGAGTGAATTGAAGCTTAGTGATGAAAGTACATGGAAAAAATGGAGATTGTATCAGCATCAAGCTCAGCAACAAATAAGGTGAGGTCTTGCAAGGAGAATGAGGTCAAGTCTTTCAGAAAAAATCTATTGCGATTGTTGTTGCAAAAGCACATGACCAAAGTGTCAAATTGACATATTTACAATGCAAGGCATCATTTACCGTTACATTATCTCCTTCCCTGCAAATGAATCATACAAGGGCAAATGCCTAAACAGTTTTTTGTCACCAGAAACTGTTAAAAGTATGTGTTGGAGGGCATGTGCATACCTATGTCACACAGGTGCAGGGTAAGGGTGAAAATATAAATGCAGGTGCAGGTGTGAGGGGTATACCAACAACAAATTAATAACAATTAACAATACAATTGTAGCAACGATTTAACCTATGGCACATGCGTGCGGGTGTGGCGCAGACATTGATGAGAGCATTTCAAAGAATTTGATTGCAGGCAAATGACTGTGCTTATATTTTGTATTTTGGGCTTTTTTTATTTTTTGGTATGGTATGAATTTTTCGGTGTATATATACAAATCTCAAGAAAATCTTAGGAAAAAAAAAAAATCTAAAACTCGGCAAAATAGAAGAAATGAGAAACTAATAAAACACATCAGAAAAACTAGATAAAGTGATAAAAATGATTGATAAACAACTCCATTTAAGTTTCAATTTGAATTCATGATGATATTGATGTAAAAAACGAGAAGAATGAAAGAACAAAAAAAAAACGTGACAAATATATTTTTGTGTTTTTTTTCATTTTGTTTGTTTTCCTAGTTAATATCATGATAATTTTGTAATCGCCATATTCATATCAATGGTATATATATATATATATATATATATATATATATATATATATATATATATAATAAAAACACATCAGAAAAACTAGATAAAGTGATAAAAATGATTGATAAAGAACTCCATTTAAGTTTAAATTTGAATTCATGATGATATTAATGTAAAAAAAGAGAAGAATGACAAAATGGATAAAAACGTGACAAATATATTTTTGTATTTTTTTCTTTGGGGTTTTTTCCATTTTGCTTGTTTTCCTAGTTAATATCATGATAATTTTGTAATCGCAATATCCGTGTATATATATATATATATATATATATATATATATATATATATATATATATATATATATATATATATATATATATATATATATATATATATAAAA